>FIZU01000968.1:0-19598 GCA_900064475.1 Pseudococcus longispinus
GGTTTTTTGTACTTATTTTTTCAAATTCTCAAAATTCTGAGTCGGTAGTAGGATTATTAGATAATCATTACGCCGACAATTCCGACTGCTTCACTCATTTTGCCGACAAATTCCGACTAAGCAAAACTTTGGGGGGGTGTCACACCCCCCCAATACCCCCCATCGGAACGCCCCTGTGGGCAAATCGTGGGAAAAAAGATCAGATCTGAAAAAATCAGATCAAGATTCAAGATCGAGATTTAGATCTTATCTTGTTCAACATTTTTTGATCTGATCTTGTCGAAAATTTGATGAATTTGAAAATTGATCTTTTTTGAAAAAGATCGCAATCTGAACATTTGCTTGATCTGATCTGACTTTTTTTTCATGATCTGTCCATCTCTGGTTATCACAAACACAATTCGTATTGATTGATCTAGATAAATTCTTCCCTTCTGATTTATAGATAATAATAATTTACTACAATAGAGAAGTTCTCATCACCAGCAAAACAATCCAATTCCGAAGTTTCAATTACCAAAACATTCTCCGTGTTCAATCAACTAAATCGAACTAGGCAAGAATGCATTTCCGCTAACTACATTGAGTTGGCAAACGATTAAGAAAAAAACAATCGCTTAGCTCAGATATCTACTTTATTTGGCGCATTGACGGTCATAACGGTACCTTACACGTTAAGTGTAGCCATTCTGCGGATATGTATACTTCCAAAGAATAATTTGATCACCTACGGTACACATGAATTGTTAAATTTATCGAAGTAGCTGATCGCATAAATATTGATAAGAGAAAAGTAAGAAGTTCACACCTAAAGCCCGCAAGTTAGTAGAATAAATGGATTAGATTGAAGGTAATGCGTGCCTAAGTATGTCTACACATACAATTACGAGTACTCATGGTCGTAGACTATTTAATTGACGAGTTTATAAGATTAGATTTTTTTTATAATTGCATTTCAAATCCGGCGAATGGAAAAACTTCTTAAAACTGAAATCCAACATTAATTAACATTTTTCACATACTTTCTGCAAGTATTCGGCGAGCTAACGACGAGTGACTAGTTACTTATATAATTAATGATCTATTAGCAAACTCGATCCCTCATTCCTCCACATAGTCACTCGGCAGTTAAAAATTTTTCCAACTTATCAAAATTGCTTTTCAGAGCGCGAAATGTATTGACAATTTTTTTTTATTAAATCTTCACTACCCGCGACTTCATCTTAATAACAACGCTGAATTAAATTTTCCAAAATGACAGTAGGGTACATGGGTATACCATACTTACGTGTAATATATTTGAATTTTTCTTCTAGCGTCTTCGTCTGTCTGCTTCAACAGCATGATAATAGTATTTTAACCGCATGCACATGCACGATACAGCTTACCTATTGAAAAAAAAATGAAAATAAAATTCAACCCATCGATAATAATATTTTTGTAAACAATGAGACAATTGTTGGCCGAAGGCGTAAGCTCGTAAATTAATTACACGTTTGAAAAGTCAACGACACCACCGCCACCGGTTTGGTCAACGTTTAATTACTCGCCTACTAAGCCAGTAACCAGATACATTTATATCAAACGTCGATTCTTGGGAGAAAGTAGAAGAGTAAAAAATAACGTAAAAGTGTACTTTATATGGCATATTATGATTCCAAAGCACGATGGCATTGTTCATTGTAAATCAGTGAGCCGGATAAATTTTCAAACTAGAGAGATAAATTTATAACCTATTTCTGCAGCGAAACTAGAACAATTGTATCACTTAACGTTAATTTTCATTTTTGCATTTACATCGTAGGTATACAAGTATCTACTAAACTAATTACCAAGGCCACTTTGACTTTTTCATTTCTTCGAAAAAAATTTCTGCCATAGAACTTTTTCTTTGCCATAAACAAACCTTTGGAAAGTAGTTTAGTAAATAATTGATGGCCGGCTCGCCTGATTATTGATCATTTGAAAGCACACACCAACACTTATGGAGGCACAAAGTTTGTACGATCATTTCTAAGGTTCGGTATTTTACCCATGATTTTACTTAACTACGCAGGTACACGAAGTATGATAATTTATAGGTAAATTAAACCGATTATGTCATTAATAAGCGGTTAGCATTTTTTCTTACTATGTTGCATTCTACTAATAACCGCGTTATGTAATCAACACCGCGCGCTCACTCGATTAATTTCATCGTTAATTTGACACTAATCGTCAATTTTTCAATCTCAAAATGAGCGCAGCATAAATTTTGCACTCTAGTTGGAGCAAAGTTTAATGTTCGTAAATACTTACTAAGCACATTTTTATCTACTGGTGTTAAAATCTGCTTCGTTTTAATAACGTAAGACCGCAAAATCCATATTAGGTTGGTAATCGATTGTTCCATTTGTAATATCAAAAATAAACTGCATGCGGAAGTAACTTGTAGAAAAATCGTTCATTTCCAATACTTGTAAAGATTCAAACCTTTCGCTTTATAATTTGACTAATATTCGTCAAGTACATTACATGGCCTCTTTACAGCCTTGATACAGGTAAAATTGATGCCTCGGGCGTAATGTGTACGGAAAATCAACCAATTTTATATTACACCTGGAAAATAAATGTCTGAGCGGGGTCACTTCCTTTTTGGATAAGATTTCCTAATGAAGTCCACATACCACTTAATGACGTTATCTTTGTAGAATGTAATGTTACTCAATAAAGATGCAATGACCTGCTTAAAATCACCAATGTGCGCTGTTCAATTAAAATTTACGTTTAGTTTAATTATCCATTATGATAAATGGCGACTTGCAAAATGGGTGCATATGAAATCTCTGCCATGTCCGCAGTCTTGTAGATTTTCGTCAGATCATCCAAAAATAATATTTGAAAACCTGGAAATGGAAAAATAGCGTGTTTTAGCGAATTTTATCGACACAATATACTTATAGCTGTGTGCCTACATTACTAGCGGGATTTGCGACGACATTGTCACGACTGAAACAAAAACCCACTACACTTACGGCACTTTTTATCGTTATCACTCACGTTTTCATTTTTAAAATCTGAATATATTGACATTATGTAAAGTATTTCTCGTATTCTACAAATCGCAGATGTGCTTGTATATCTGCCGAGAGTAAGAGTTGGGACTTTGTAAACGATACTTGAGCAACATAAAAAATAAATGTGAAGGCGTTCGCAAAGAATGTGAATTCTTCCATCGGTATGTACAACAGTGGGTATTTTACTACCTATACCTACGTATTCTCGACGAATATCTTCATTCCAAACACCGTTCGAGAATTTTGAATAAAAATTAGCGAAGAAGTTCCAATGAAATGGAAACTCCTACAAAGGTTGACTCATACAATTCGTATTTATTCATATACTTACACGCAGAAATTGTATTACCTTTTTCAATTCACCTCCAGTATCAATTGTTGAATGAAATCTTCGTCAACTCCTACACCCATATAGTTCCATTCTGTATTTGTATCCGATGCGTTCCTCCTTTGAATGTACCGCTTTATAACCGCTCCTAATCTCGTACATGATAATTACCACTTTGTGGCCGTTATGTAATGATAATGAACGATAGAAAGAACCAACATTTAGCAGATGTCTAACTTCTTTAATGGCCCAATGTGTTCGAAGATGAGTGCGATAAGGATCCGTTGACTTGTAGTTATCAATTATCGAACTGAAAATAATGAAATACTTATTATAATAGCAAGGTGAGTAATTACATAGGAATTGTATTTGTACCTGCGAACTGCAAAGATAAGTGTAAAGACGCCCGTCGCGTGTATACGCCGATCTATTTTCAACGTTCAACCATTTAACATGCATCCTTACAACACGTAGGTATGCAATTCATAAATAATTTATCAACTTTCACGCTCTTGATAGTAGATAATTCGCTAGAAAACAATGAAAAGTGTGTAGTTCTTTAGTTTAACTTTGAATCATAGCACATTTCTCAAATTGTAATTACAAAATGATTATTAAACCGTTACATTACTATTAAACATGCACGTGATCCGTATCCAACTCATGGGAATTCGAGAGCCTCTCCTCGTTAAATTCAATTCCTCTCATTTGAGATAACCTTATTGAAACTTTCGATGCTTTATTTTAGGTGAGTTTACTTTACATTTCGTACACTTGGGCTCAACAATTCACCTTCAATAACAATGCTCCAATTCCACCGAGGTTCCTGGTTCCAGGAGGAGGATTTCAGCCCAATCAACCTCAACCTCAAGCTAAAAGATTGAACCCGGAGAATGATAATCCGGCCCAAAGAATACGCAGACCGATCGGAAGAGCACGTCTTGGTGCCCCATCTGCACCTTTGATACCGTTAGATCAAGAATTAGCTGCTCCTTCGACCCCAAGAAGCTTCCAACCTATTGAAAGTTCTTCTATTCAACCTCGTCCGGTTGTCGAAGATGAAGAAGATAACGCCGAAGAAGACGTCGTACCTCAAATTTCGACCATAGCTGCTCCTGTAAATACACCCACTCCTAAACCTTTCCGGCCTTCGATTCAATTTAGACCTACGAAACCACAATTTTTCGCCAATACCAATATCATCGACGAAGAAGAGAATGATTTTCAAACTACCAAAGCTCAAGTGAATATTACTCGATATACATTTTCGAAACAAATATTTCATGTTTTCATTTGAACTAAAATATTTTTCAGCCACCGCAACATCCAACAACCATACAAGAACCTCAATTCCAAAGAAAACAAGCCCCTAGAGTGCAAACTTTCCGACCTACACCTCCGCCACCACAGCCCGAATTCGTAGAAAATAAGATCTCCAGACAGTTTGAAAAACCGATCCGAACGAAATTCGAGAAATCAGAAATACCGGAGAAACGTGTGAAGAAACCAGTAGCTCAGGTGAATATTTACGCGTCATGCAAATATTTACGTACGGTACCTAAGTACCTTTAGTTAGTACCTATATTTATCATTGAAATGCGCCGTTGGCGGTAATAATTCTAAGAATTTCTGCATCGCTGACGCAGGTATTACGAAGATACAGAGAAGATAATCCAGACGGCAGCATCACATGGGGATTTGAAAACGACGACGGATCGTATAAAGAAGAAACCATCGGAAATGATTGTGTAACGAGGGGTAAATACGGATACATCGACCCCGATGGAGTTCGAAGAGAATACACTTATTCTTCAGGTTTACCTTGTGATAAAAATAAATTAGAACCAGCCGAAGAAGGTAATAGTCCAGCTGGCTATATCGATTATTCCACTAATAAAGTCGTACTTCCTAATGGCGATTCTGTAGATTTGAATAACATGGTTAAAAACAGAGCGAGAAAACCTGTAGGACAGAGGTTTAAAAATCAGTAAAAATTTCTTTTTTGTTGGTAATTTATTAAATTAACGTATATTTTTAATTGAAAAATTCAACAGAAATGCCATAGATTACTGCATAAGTAAAAATCAATATCTCGATGAAATTTTGTCTACCTTTGTTCTTTCTTCTTCCCAAGACGATTATTGGATTTAAAAATTTTGACTCTTTGATACCTCGTTGAGCTACTCGTATATCTACAAATCAGAAATTTTTCAAGCTGTATGTGAGTGTATCTATCTATATTTCAGTTTATGTTTATATTATTATTATGTTATGATGTCTCTTTTGTGATTGAAAAATATTTAAATATTCGTTGTACATAATTTTGTATTTTATAAGATAATTTTATTTTCAGCATTTGAAGTTGATAGATACCTATTTAAGCAGATACGAGTACCCTAGCCTACGCCCACGATTTCATTTCTCATGAATACTATTTGTATCGCTTAAAAACAGTTGATTTTAAGTCGTTTCGAACAAATTTGCATTTCTAATTATTCCATTAAGTACCTATATGTATTTATTACCTAATTAATTTGTACTTGTTCATTTATTTTCCTTTTTCATTTCAATTTCCGTTGTTCAGTGAAATATGCCTATTGCTATATCTACCGATGTAGACATCGATGTTAAAAGTCGACATTGTCGATATAATGCAATTGACTTACAAAACTAGTGATAATGAAACTTGTTTTATGATGATATGAACACGAATGTATGAAATTATTACGAATTGCAACAATTACTCTAGTTTTTTATGTGTTCATAATGTTGGACTTGAAGTTATAAACTTTAAAATGATTCAATTACCAATGAAGTATTTAGTATGGAAACTTCTTCACGACTCGTAGTGTACAGTGAATCGTATCTAATGTTTCGCTTCGATTTTTGGTGTTATAGATAAGGTATGATGTTATATTATTCTTTCTTTCAGTATTAATTTTGTGAAATAGGTAGATAAATTTATTTTCATTATAATGTTTTTAAAACACTTTTGCATTTTTCACTGATTTGGTGCTTGTTTCTCATCTTTTCCACCTAAAAAGTATTCTTAATTCTGCTCTGCTTGAAGTTTTCCTGTTTCTGTGGCAGAATTGAAATAAAATCAAATCTGTAGTATTGATTCTTTTGTAACAGTGATGTCTTAAGTATAATGATGATTGAAAAATAGATTTTTAAAATAATTACATGTATGTACTCATTTCAGGTATTCATTTATGTATCATCTCGGGGTTCAGCAAAATGGCTTCGTTCAATAACTTACCAGACGAAATAATACTACGAATTTTCAATTATTTTTCACAAAAAGAACTTCAAACTACGTTGAAATTTGTGGACTATCGATGGAACAGATTAGCCGAAGATAGTTCTTTGTATCGTGAAATCATTGCTGATGAAAAATTACACGCCAAAGAGGTTGCTTTTCTGTTACAAAAGCACGCCGAAGAAATCAAATGTGTGCAATTCATCGAACGAGATGATTTAAACGAGTTGGCAGAATACGTATCCCATTGTTGCAATCTACAATCATTGATGATAAAATTGAGCTTTGGAGCAGGCGATAAAATCGTAGATGCAATAAAAAATTGTCCAAAGTTAAATTCGATAGTTATCCAACATTCTTCATGTGTTCGAAATTTACAAGGTTTATTTCAAATTATGGGCAATCGATCGATGAAGAAGATCAATATTCGTAATACCGTAGACGATATCACGACGGAAAATTTATCGTACTTGAAAAATGTCGAAGATTTGAGGCTGAAAAGTATCAAAGTTGATACGATGGGTATTTATAAATTTTGTCAAAATAACGGCGCTAATCTAACCACGCTGAAATTAATAACGTATCACGAGAACATCGAAAATTTCACTTTGGATGTAAATGAAACGATTTTTGCTGCAATCGGCGCGTGCAGAAATTTAAAAACGCTGTGTTTAGGACATCAAGTAATGATTAAAATGAACGACGAAGGTCTTCAAAAACTACATAATTTAAATAATTTATCGACTTTGGTGATTCATTATGCTGAAAGAGTCACCGCCGAAGGATTCGTGAATTTTTTCAAACAACCTTTGGCTAAAAACCTGAAGAAAATTGGATTATATAAGTGTGCTTCTGTAAACAGCGCCGTTATACGAAGTATTGCTGGTATCTGTATTGGACTGGAAAAATTCACTTACGAACAATCAAAAGAAAGAAAAAGTAATATCGATCCTTTCGATATAATAACTTTATCTCGTAATTGCAATAAACTGAGATGGCTTCATTTGTTCGGAATGGATATCAAAATAGCCGAAGTTTTACATTTGGTACCTACTTATTTAATAAATTTGGAATCGTTGAAATATTGTAACGACGACGACCCGATGAAAATACCATCTTTTATGCACGGTTTGGAACGTAAGATGCCAGATTTTAATGTTAGTGGTTTGCAATGGAAGTTTAGTTTATATGTTCATTGTAGAAAAAAAGATAAGCAAGCGCATAATACACCGCAAGATCAACATGTAAGATTTCAGTTGAAGTAGACAGTTGGTATTTTATTATTGGTGCTTTCGGCAGCTTCGTTACGACTCTCTAGTCATTTGGTAGGCAGTGATTATAATTCGTTTTACTTTTTATTTGTTTCCTGTTTTTGGTTCACGTATTACCAAATATATAAAACTGTTCACGTTACTACTTTTATTGGCAATGACCGAAAAGTCTGTGAAATGAAAAAAATCATAAATGTACAAACATACTTATTCATATCGACTTACTACAATAGTTGACAAAAAAATACAAATTATGAATTGTCACGTAAAAATACTTTCTGAGATAAATTATCAATTTCTGTATCTTGGTCCACCTCCACGTCGCATAGGACCTCCGGTATTTCGAGTAGGTAAAGTTATATTTACATCCATATAATCACCGATAACGAATCTACGAATGGTGAAACAATTATTATTTTAACAAAAAACTCAGAAAAGTCGTGAGAAATAACTTACTTGCACTGATTCAAAGTTTTCTCGTCGTCAAGACCTTTTTGACCGCAACATGTAGTTCCGATTTCTCTGCTAAGATATCGAGCTGAAAATCTATCTGGAATTATCAATTGGAAATCGAAAGTAGTACCTCTTTCGTTAGCTTCAGGATTTACTTCTTTTATCAAATTTGTTATTTCCCGTAATGTCGCATCCATCCTAAAAAAAATAACGCAGAGTAGGTAATATTTCGAATAAACATTGATGATTCTGTTGGCCAACGTACTCACCATGTGTAGATTTGAAATTCATTCAATGGAAATATTCCTTTTTGGTAATCATACAAGGAATGATGCCTGCCGTACGTGCAAAATACTCGTAGAAGTAACGGACAAGTCTGTAAATAAAATATTTTAGTATAGTGAATAGTTTTTACAGCAAAAGTGTGATTTAAAGATAGTTACTTTTTCTCTATCAATTTGTTCATATTGCCTTTCTTGAACCACAGATTCTAATGGCGCTGTCATTATCATGTGATATAATTATAGAATGTTGATAGTAAATCACTGGAGGTATGATAATTAGTTAATTTCAACCTAAAATGTAAGTAAATGCGGAAAATTTTGAATTTTTTTCGTAAAATTAGAAAAAACTAGAAAAAGCTTATCAATGCCGACAAAAATAATAAACAAATACATGTGATGACAATTCGACAAAGAACAACTGGATCGAAAAAACAAAAAATTTGTTAGTTTCATTTTTGTTCTGTAGGTTCGCTAACAAAATATTGTATAATTCTAATTATTTTTTTTATTTTTTGATGCATATGTTGGCAATATTGTTAGTAAATTCGTTATTTTTTTCAAAGAAAAAAAAGTTAAAATCGAGTTTTTGAAAGTTAAAAGTTGTTTAAAAGTTCTATTTGATTGATTTATGAATTGAAATAGAATATCAAGAATTTAAATACGCTGCAAAAATGACGAGTAAGTTGAGAATTTCTTTACTTTAGATATCCAATCGCAAAATTTGAAATGAACAAAATTCTTTATGTTTAGAAGAAATAGAAGACAGCTGCTCGGAGGTATCAATTCCGGCCGGAACACCCGAAATATACAGAGAAGATTTGAAAAAACTAACTCGCAGTATTAAAGAAGACATGAAAATTAAAGGTCCTAATTACAAATGGAGTTTGAATGATTTCTATATCGGCACACCTATGGGAAGAGGTAAATTCGGTCGCGTTTATCTGGCGAAGGAACGTAATACCGGCTACATCGTCGCCATCAAATTACTAATCAAATCCGAACTTCTCAAACACAACATGCAACATCAAGTCTTACGAGAGATTGAAATTCAGACTCATCTCAGTCATCCTCATATTTTGCCCCTGTTGACTTATTTTAGCGACGACAAACGAATATATTTAGTTCTGGAATTCGCAGCCAAAGGTGAACTCTATCGTTACTTGCAAAATCAACCTCAACATCGTTTAACCGAAGAAGTATCCGCTAAATTCATCGATCAAGTTGCCGATGCCATTGATTACTGCCATCGAAATCGCGTTATTCATCGTGATATCAAACCTGAAAATTTACTTTTACTCGCTAACGGTGATATCATGTTGGCTGATTTTGGATGGTCAGTTCATGCTCCGTCTAGTAAACGTAAAACAATGTGCGGCACTGTAGATTATCTACCGCCCGAAATGATTGAAAATCGTATCTATAACGAAAAAGTAGATCATTGGTGTGTTGGAGTTTTAGCGTACGAGTTTATCGTGGGAAAACCTCCTTTCGAAACAAGTAGCCAAAGCGCTACGTTTGATCGTATTAAAAAAATTGATGTTCATTATCCGTCTTTCATGAGCGATCTGGCTAAAGATTTGATATCTAAACTGTTGAAGTATAATCCAAATGAGAGATTACCGATGCCGGAGGTCCGAAATCACGAATGGATCCTTACTAAGAAACCTAAAGCTCAAATGAATTTTAGTTAATTTTATTATTTACGCGTTTTTAAATTATTTTTATGTGTCATGAGTTTCGTGTCGTTTCGTAATTTTTATATATTGAATTGTATTTTAAAATTATATTCTTCAGCTAGTTTTATGATCGACTTCCATTTTTTTTCATTTGAAACACGTTACCATAGAAATGATCATTGTTTGATCGACACTTGAAAGATGGTGAGTATAGTTTTTTTTTTCATAGAAAAAAATCTGTAAAATTTCTACAAAGGTGACAAAATTCAGGCGAAACCTACCACCATCAAGGAAGCAATTAAACGATGGGAAGAAAAAAGTGGAGAAAATTCTACCGAAGCTAAAGAAATATGCTTAATATTTCAATGGCCTCCTATTGAGAAAATGGACTCGACCCTTGGTAATTTGGTGAATTGCCAGTAAGTAAAGACTGTTCAAAGTAACTAAAATTTTCAAAAGTGAATCTTTTACTCGATAAAATTCATATTCTAGAAAATTATCTTTATCTACGAACATGATAGAAAAGATCACCGGTTTGACTGGAATGAAAAATTTGAAAGTTCTTTCAGTAGGAAGAAACTACATAAAATCCTTCGCTGGTTTGGTTAGTTTATTTCATTATTTATTTTGAGACCTATTATTGAAGCACTTGTACCGGGTTTTAGGACAGTGTTGCAGATACTCTAGAGGAGTTATGGATATCGTATAATTTTATAGAAAAATTAAAAGGTGTCGACGTTTTGAAGAAACTCAAGGTATTATACATGTCGAATAATTTGGTAAAAGAGTGGGTAGAATTTAATAAGCTACAAGAATGTCCCTGTCTTGAGGACCTAAACTTCGTTGGTAAGTTTATCATGTGATTCAATGCAGTTAGGTATTTTCTTTACTTTTTAAAAAGCTTTCAATATATCTTAGGTAATCCAGTACACGATACTTTGGAAGAAACAGATTGGAGAGCAGAAGTGCACAAACGCCTTCCCAATTTGAAAAAATTGGATGGAGAACCAATAGTTCCAGATCAAACATTCTAAAATTCAATCATCGAGTAAATTGGTCAACACAACCTGTCGAATTTTTATTTCATACTAACAAATTCAATGTTGTAATGAAAATGAACATTTACAAGCTGTTATTTTTAAATGACGTAAAAGTTTGAAAAAAATTTCGTATCAAAAATACATAATTATGTACAATGTATTAATATAGCTAGTAATTATCAACAACCATATCGTTTATACCAAGATCTTCATTTTGTTCAAAAGTTCTTTCATAATAATTTATTTTCAATTTATCATCCGGTTCCGGCGGAGTTTGACTCTGTGCATAGCTATTTCCAGCAGGATCATCTAAAATCAGTGTGAACGGTGTTTTGCATGCAATTACGTCATCCAATTTCTTCAAAAATTGATCCATTTTTGATACGGCGCTTATATCAATGCTGTCACTAGCCATAGAACCTTGGGTGTCTAATTGTTCTTTGATACTAATAAGTAAACCTTCAACGGTACTGAAACGGCCGCCGAAAGTAGCTGGACCAACTTCTAATTCCAATTCCGGTATAAGTAACGTACAAGTATCCGACTGAAATATACTTTCATTAGTGTTCGAGAATATTGTTTCGTCTGTTAAAAAAATTATACAAACTTTTAGCACGTCTCTGGTAAAATCTTCAGTATTAGTAACGGAAACTTCTAAACGGACACCTTTTGGTTCAATACCAGTGCCTGATTTCACCTCATTCGTTCTATAGCCACACGCGTCACAATTCGTAGCCATAATCAGGACCTCTTTGAAGTATGGAATTTCTACGAAAACGTAAAAATGTTCGTATTAAATAAATTTTTATGCAATTACGTAAGAAATTTCAATTACATACTTGTTAGTTTGGTATTAACTTGGCAAGGTGCATTGCAAGAAGGGCAATTTGCTGGAAGCTGAAATACTTCGCTTAATAAACTCTCATACGTCATGTTTTCTTCAGGCGCAGTCAATACGCCTTTAGTACTCTCTTCGGCGGGTTCATCTTCTAATTCTTCGCGAGAATATATGCCTAAAGCATGATTCTGATCTTTGTTTCGAACAAATGGACTAATTTCAGCATGAAGATCTCTTTCAGGTGCTGTAGGATTCGACAAGAAACAATTACCACTGATATCTTCGATAATCTACAGGAAAATAATGATATTGTAAGGATGTTACGCTACGAAGCAAATACTAAAGTAAATTCAAACCATAGTGAAACGAGTTCCGGGTTCTTTCAAATGGGATAATTTCTCCATAAACTGTTCAATTTGAGCTGCTACCTCAGGATGTTCTTTCAAACGAATTTCTTGATCTTGTTTTAGTCCATTGATGGCACGATCGACTACACCTTCTATTGTTGTTACCTCTAAAATATAATTGAACATTGGTGGAGTTTTCAGCGTTATATACGTCAATCTTACAATACCAACCTCCTTTTTGAGATCTGGCTGGAATTTCAAAATCTAATTCGGGTATTTTAATAGAAGTGAAGTCTGATTTTACTAGTGTACGATTCAAATCATCGATGTTTTCCACTCTAAGTCGTATTCTAATTCCCTTTTCTTCGACTTTGCCTCCCGATTGAATTTCGTTGTTTTGGTAACCACAATGTTCACAGTCGAATGATATCAAGATGACGTCTTTATAAAATGGAATTTTGGTCAAAAGCATACGAGTCATTCCCTGAAAAATTACAGGTTTTAAATAGATCTAGCGATAAATAAAGACAATATTTGAAGTCTTACGTTTTCATGACAGTTCATGCATAAGCTTTCGATGCTGGTGGTTTCCGGATCTGGATCATCGGCATTAAGATTTCGGAATAACGCGTTACTTGTACTACCCATTTTGATCAAGAATCAAATTAAATAATAAATCAATTCTGATTATAACGAATTCTTGTGAATCCGACTATTACAATTAATTTACTGACATTTCCAGCATGTTGTTAAGAAACTTCACTGATAAGAATGTAAACAAAAGGAAGGCCACATGCCACATGTGGAAAAATTTTGATCACGTGGCACAAGATTACTTTTCTCAACATCATATTCATTCAGATTGAAACCTATATTTCAAATAGTTCAAACCACCTGCGTAACAATTATCTCATGAGAGAACATTTAAAAACACCTAAAATTAGTTCACGTGCGAATGTAACTGTCCACACGACGAATACACGACAATCTCAAAAAAATTGCACTCCACTCCAGTGTTTTTCGCAGAAAGTTTATCATTTTAAACTATATTAATAAAATTAACGAATACACAAACATTACTCAATTATTCTTTATTAATCAAAATGCATAATCTAAATTAGTACAATCTTTGGGGTGGTCCCATAGTCGATTTGATATGCAACGATCGTACATTTTGCCAGTGCTTTTTAAGCAAAGAAACTAAGAAATTGATTGACAAATGAACATTCTGTACCAATTCGTCTTGGCTCATTCCAACATGTCCGATAGCAACGCAGAGACATAACACCTAAAATGAAATTCAATCATTTATTATTATATATCGGAAAGTTAAAAACATGCACATTCGTGTGAAAAAATAGAATACCTTTTTCATTTGAAATTTGATGGTAGCTTTAACTTCGTCGATTTTCATTAGCATTGATTCTTGATGAGACAATAAACCAGGAAATTTACCAGCCTTATTTAAACCAGGCCCGAGTAAACGTGGAATTTGTTTGATTAAAGCGTCACTAGCCAAAAATGCGTCATATTTTTTAGCTGAAATAGAATTGTTCGAAATTAGAATCGAATAAATGCTAAAATTAACAACGGTATACAATACAAACCTAATTTTTTAACCAATTTCTTGTTTTTGTTCAATTTTTTCAAAGCTTCGACATCCATGAATGGAATATTATTAGCTTTAGCTTCGTCACAATGCTGCTGATCTCCCAAAATGCAAACTTTCATCTTAGGACGAGGAATATTCTTCAATCTAAACAAAAATAATTTAGAAATAAGCAAAAATAAACTTACAACGATGCACCGCCAAAATTTGCAAATAGGTCGTATAGATCAGATTAGAGTATAATCACAGAATATCATGTAATACATGCCTATATAAAATCATCATTTCAAACCATAAAATAGATTAATCTATCTTACCACATGACCGGTGTGTTAAACGCCGAACACGAAAGACAAACATGTACGGTTCTGAAGCCAGAGACTTCATCACCTTCCCAATTATTTTAAGACCCTGGGTACAGGTCCGTCAGAAACAATGTGTTCCGACTACCTGATTTGTAAACCACCCCAAACAATAAAGTTCGAGACATTGCAACTTCAACAGTAACCGTTTGGGGGTAATTTAACAAACAGGTCAAATAAAAAATCTTACTTCACGGTTCCAGAGAAACGTTTGTCTTTCTGCGGGTCGTAATTCTTCAAACCAATTTGTAGTTCGACGGTTTCTAGGAATCTTTTCTTATTCAATTTGGAGTGCGTAAGTACAGCGTTGGAGCACTCGTACAGAGTATCACGAGATACTTTGGATGACCTGTAAATATAAATTAATCAAATTAAAATCGTAATTCTATGTGATGCATGAATGTGCCATCTACGTTAAGAAATTTAATTCGATAAATGAAGATGAAAATACTTACATTTTCGTAGAGTGAACTGATCACAGCGTAACTGAGGTACTAGTTGGAATACAGAACTTGATTTTTGGATTTATAAGGAGTTACCTTACAGAATTTCCATTCAAAATTTAAAAAATTTAGAACACCGGAATAGAGAAAAGACGTGTTTCACGTTTCATTCATTGCAAAAAAAATTGAAAAAAATTAATTTTTTGGTTTGCGAGTTTGCAATTTTGCTGCATATCATTTTTGGCTTTTTGAATCAACTTTTTTCATCACTTTTTTTTGTTTTTTAGTAATTTCTGGTAATTTACAAGGTAATTACGATAAGAATTACTCGAGAGTCGGCTGTTTCAGATTTCGTTTTGAAAATGAGTCATTTTTCAACCAATCACCACTCAGTTACTCATCTTCTTGCAAAATGGCGTTAATTTTGTATGCGCAAATTTTCAAAACAAGAGCTTTGAATAATGATAAATGAATAATTATGCCGAGCTTTCGCGCTTAAAGCTCTGAAAATGTATACTCGCTATTTTATTGTATAAAATAATCATTAATTCAGTCATTTTAATTGCAATTTGTGACGGGTGTATATCGCAGAATCGACAAAGATTGGTTGCAGTCGAACGAAACGTATCCAACTGACAACTACGTAATCGAATTTAGTGAAGTAAGTTTTATTATATTATGCTAACTCAAGCTTGATTATTCAATAAATTTTTGCTGTATATTCGGCAAAAGAAAGTCTCCTTCTAAAGGACGAAAAGATCAACCTAACAAACATACTACACACTTCGAGTTTGTATACGTACGTTGCATGATAGGATTCACAAAATCTTCAAACTTTCAAAAATATTTTATATATTTTGAGATAAATTTAATCGTTGTTGCAATTTATTGTTGATTTGCTTGTTTCATCGATTGAGTATCTGTGCGAAGTACGCTTCCGGCGTATACGATTTAGTAAACTCTTTGTAAGAACTAGAACGGAAGTACGAATAAGAACTCCGTGTGATATTGACGCATCACTTTCCACAATTATTGTTTTATGTATTACCGCTTTTTGTTCTTTTAATCACGGTTTATGAATTGACTAATTTGTATTGCAGAATCGACAAGGAACATGGATTTGAACAAACTTCCGTACGAATTACAGTCACAATTAAGATCTGATTTGGTTGCACGGAATGTATCGAACTGCGTGATCGAATTGGTAAAGTATCTTTTATTTTATGCATTAGGTAATTTTTTAAATAACCGTTTGCTGTATATTCGGTGATTGGAAGTATACAACAAAAATGATGGAAAGGCCAACCGAACAAGCGTACTGAGTGGTGTACATTCGTATTCTTACGCAAATACTAACACGTCGGTTGGTTCTCCTGGAATGAAAAATAATTATGCTCAAACTTTAATAAATATTTGAAGTAATTCGATCTTTGTTGCAATGTCATGTGCGAAATACACTTCCGACGCATCTTTTTTTCGGAGTTGAAACGAAAGTACAATCAAGAACTACATTTGGTATTGTCGCATCAGTTTTCGAAATAATTGTTTTATTTATCACCGCGTTGTTTTTTATATTCGAGAATACTATGTTAATGTAGATTATTTTTATTGCCTAGGTGGAAAATGCGTTGGATGCTAAAGCTAGTTGTATTGCGGTTAGAATAAATTTCGAAACGTTTCGGTTAGAAGTCGTTGATAATGGAGTTGGCTTGAGCAAAGAAGATTTAAAATTAGTCGGTGAAAGGTAAATGTTTATTCATTTCATTGAAAATTTTATTTCATTTATTTATAAAGAACTATATTCAAATGAAAACGTGTAATACGATGTTTATTTAAGCAAAATATAAACTTTGTTTCGGAAAATTCAACTTTTACAACTTAACGATAAGAATGCATCTGCGAAGCTGTTTTAATATTAGTCTTAATTCCTGCTTGAGCTTTTCCCATCATACCCATTTGCCCGGGATTAGGATTCATTGGGCTTTGAGAACCCGCAGGTGGCGGTGGTCCCGGTCCAACGCTACCAGGCCTAACTGCACCCGGTGGTACCATCATTCCTGGAGGTCCCGAAGGTCCCGGCGGTGTAATTTGTTTCAATCCTTTACCCATGCTAACTACTGATACCAACGTATGCGTATCAGCTATCGAGGACGTTTGCCCAATACCACTTCTCGATCCAGCTTCCGACTCCCATTCTTCTCGCGATTTATTAATAGTATCCAAAACATGATTCAGTACTTTATTAAACGCGGTTATTTGTTTCTGAGAAGTTTCATACGATAACTGGTTAGCTTTAGTTTGAAATTGTTGAATCTTCACGTCGATATCCGGGTCTAATTTTGTACGCAAGTAATCCGGCACTATTTCGTGACTGAACGCTGGTATTCTTCGTTCAGTTAATTGTAAAAGTTCTTCGTCTTTATCTTGGCTTAGAAGCAAAGGTAGTACAGTTAAGTTTCGCAGCGGTGGAGTTTTATCTGGAGCTAGCATCTTGGAAATGGCAGTGAACTGACCGGATATTAGAAGGAAGTTGTCCAATAAATTTGGCCATATTAATGTCTCGTTTTCGTGTTCGATTTTGTACAGCAAAGCATGAAGCTGATTTTTTAGATCGCTTAATTTGGTCACTATTGCTTCGACAGAGATATCAATTTGTTTCTCTTCGCGTTGCATTTTTTATAAGTCGTACTCACTGCTGCGATAGTTTATTGCTTTTGAGTCAACTAGATAACAATATTAAACTTGATTGTATGAGAAATTAAAGTAAAATTAATTAAATCTTGTAATTTTTGAAAATCAATCATCGAAATTAATCCTTATCTCGTCGGTTTTGTTTATTTTTTGCTGATGACGTAGGCACGCGTTTTTACGGTGCCTTGTAATTTGGGAAAAAATCGAACGTCAATGTTACCAATCCCGTTTTTTTCGCAGCGAAATTTTATTTTTTTATTTTAATTTTTTTATTATTTTATTTTTGTTGTGAAATATTTATTTCGACTCAATTTTTATTAATTTATATTTGTTACTTATCTGTTATCGTTATTTTGAATTCTTGATACATTATTCAAATATTTATATATAAATAGATTATTAGTGTGTTTTTGAAATTTGAATCGAAAAAATTCAAATATTTTTTATGTTTTAGATACTTTACATCAAAAAGGAAAGACAGCGCGGAAATGAATCGAACATCGAAAAACTTCGGTTATCGGGGCGAAGGATTAGCCAGTATTAAGAATGTAAGCTCCAGAATGTTAATCATATCTCGTGCTTCGAATGCAGACACAACTTATTGCAAGGTATTTCCATATTTCAATAATTCTCATTTTCAAGTTCTGTTTTGTTGTTATATTACTAATGAAAAACACCTACTTCTCAGGTCATCGAAAAATCTAATACAGAAGTTGTACAATCGCAGTATGATAGGAAATGTGTCGGAACGACTATAATTGTTGAAAAGTTCCTGGATAAACTTCCAGTTCGACAACGATGTATCAAACCCAGTGATGAATTTCAAGCAATCAAATGGTTCTTACAGGCAACTGCGTTGATGTTTCCAACGGTATGGCAATTTTCTTCTCATTTCATCTTCACTTTTTACGATGCATTTATTTTCATTTTGCAAAAAAAAAAAACAATCTTGTGAGAAATTTTGTGTGAACTTCGATTTGAAATTTTAAAAGTGGATTTATTCATGATTTTCATTTGCTTGAAAAAAGTGCTTGTTTTTATTTTCAATTTTAACGTTTTTGTGCAACATACCTATCGTTTACAAGGCTGCATGCGATTAATGATGCAAGTAAGGGCATTTAATTAATGTTTTGTTTGTTTTATTTCATGTTTTTTGCGCTTGAGCTGCCGTTAAACTCATTTGCATGAATTTCATTCATATGCATAATAATACCTGTTAGTGCAGGAGCCACACCTGACGAATAGTGGCCGAGAGGGTTGAAATGTGGGACTGGTTCCAAAAGGCCCCTTCCTCAAAAAACACCACTGCCGTTTCGCCGATGCTGCTTTCATGCACAGCGAAAGCTCAAGCTCAAAGTTTACAAAATTTTGTGAACTTTCAGATGGAAAAGTTGAAAGGTGAAATTGATGTCTAATTTTAAGATTTTTCGCGCTGAATCCGAATATGATGGTCTGGCAACCCCTAGGTGCTGCCAAAGGGTTCCCAGACTAGGTTAAAGGGGGCGAAAATCGCGA
Source organism: Pseudococcus longispinus (assembly GCA_900064475.1). Classification (NCBI taxonomy): domain Eukaryota; kingdom Metazoa; phylum Arthropoda; class Insecta; order Hemiptera; family Pseudococcidae; genus Pseudococcus; species Pseudococcus longispinus. The sequence continues at coordinate 19,176 of FIZU01000968.1, forward strand.
AAAATTGCACAAAATCAGGTATATTCGCCTTATAACGAACTTGGAAAAAAGGTCGATCATTGAAAATGGGGGTTTCTCACGTAATTTTTCATACCGAGTCCGAATATGATGGTCTGCCAATCCCTAGGTGTTGCCAAAGGGGTGGCATTCCTGGTCGAAGGGGGTGAAAATCGCAAAATGACAAAAAATTTATGAAGGACTGAACCAAAATTGAAGAAAAATTTTTGGACTTGGCAGAATTTTTTTTGAGATAGTGCTGACTTTTAGAAATTTTTTCGGACTTGACTTTTGGACACTATGTCAGACTTTTTTGGATTTAAAGAAATTTTTAGAGATAATTGAACTTAAAAAGAAGATAGATCCACTCCTCGAGCGGACATATTGGTACATGGATATGTCTTATCTTTTTTAAATCCAAAAAAG
>FIZU01000971.1:0-16951 GCA_900064475.1 Pseudococcus longispinus
TTTTTTAATTTTTACATAAAATCACTATTTTCCCCCCCCCCCCCCCCCCCACCAAATGACTACGAGACTTTACTTTGAAATTTTAGATATGACGGCGAATGAATTTGAAGATCGAATTTTGAATATTTATGAATCGTGAAACATATGAAACATGGGTGATCGAGGGCTCCCACTAAAAAATCCTGGATACGGACCTGTTTCCATCATTGTAAAAAAGTAAGAGACTATAGTGGTCAAAACATTGGATTGAAAATATCTCGGAAAAACGAAATTTGGCAGTAATTCCAGTTTCAGAATCAACTTTTTTTTCTATATTTTCGAGTCATTCCAGTTTTCCCAATTCAGTTTCAGTTTCAATTTTCTATCATTGTCTATAATGATATAAATATCGTCGAATTGCAGTAGCCTAATTGATTTAGCTACAAAAAAATGAACTTCTTGTAAAATTAAATTTCAAAAGCTGATTTCTTTTTATTTCTCTTTTTTTATTCTTATTCTCTCACTCATTCTAAGCAATCGATAACAGAACAAAAAAAAGAGAAAATTGACATAAAAAATAATCGAATTTGTATGAAAATATACTTCGACAAAATTTCAAAAAGATTGAATGATTATCCTGGAAAGTTCACATTGAAAACACAAATTAGACAAGTTATAATACCACCATACTTGAAGACCACCTTACCACACCAGGCTACTTATCAAACTCAAACTCGAACGTCAAATTAATTTCCCAAAAATCTACATTCGAATCATTAAACCATTCGAAACGAGTACCATTTCCTTTCCTCGTTGAACTCCCGAGTCAAACCTACTTTGGTTTTTATTTTATAAAAACTTATAAAACTTGTATTTTAGCAAAAGCCAAACACATGAATCAGTCCGAACTACCCTTCGGTTCTTTTTATTTTACAAGTAAATTGAATAAACCCCCTCGAACGAGCAAATACATAAAAACATCCCAACTCTCCCTTCGAATTGGTCGATTCGCGGTAGCATGGCTGTTTTATAAAGAAGAAAAAAAATTAAAAACTTCATCGCCAGTTTTTATATTTTAATTGGCAATCCCTCCAAATACAGTAAACTTTCCCCCATCGAAAATCATTAAAAAGTTGAAATTTTAGACGTTTCAAAAGAATAAGTTTTCTTTACAAAAAAAAGAATCCCCCTGCGTTGATATTTCGCTTTTTTATCGTAAAAAAACCTCGATTTCTGCCGAGCGGAATTAATTAAAAATTAAAAACCCCTTTTCTTCGCCTTAATTTAAATTAGGAGGTTTGAAAACAATGTAATTAGTGCTTTTTAACTACCGCTATTAAAATCTTTTTAAGATCGTTTTCTTTTAAGTGGTTTTGCTCGAGTAAAGTTTCCGGGCTTTTGTGAACATCGCGAAAGAGCATTTTAAAGGGTGTCGTTTTAAAACAAAACCCCCCTTTTTTTTAAGAAGGATAAATTTGAAAAGCTTTAATTGCGCGAAGAAACGCGGCTTTTACTCGCTCTCTTTCGTTGATACGATACGAAGAGATGTAGTGGAGAAAGGGGGACGGCGGTGAGCAAAAGTTGAAAGAAAATTTATGATCGGAGTTATCCTATAGTTACTTCTTTTTTAAATTACGACGTGATAAATTTTTATTGTAATTTATACCGAGCTCCGAGACATGGAAATTTTACCCATTTTCTGGTATTTTATTTCGATTCCGAGAGCTTTTCGAGTAATAATTTGGTGAAGTTGGAGCAAACAACTGGATAATGTGCGCTGATTATCGTACCATGGGTTTCCTAATTTTGTACGTTCGAATATCGAAATCACTTTATCGCTATTCTGTTTTTAAGAATCGAATTTTTCGAAGAAATTTTCACACTGAGGCGAGGTTATGTAAAAGTGAGATTGAATTTTTAGATGAAAAATAGTCACAGAATGGCAAAGGGACAAAGAAATTGGATCAGATCATCAGATTCAGAGTTGATAAGATGCGATTATAAAGAGAAGACATGAAATTTGAAGAATTCCAGGGTATGAGGGAAAAAATTTGCGTTGAAGAGGCAAAAGAAGCTTTCAGAGTACAATAAGTAATGCATAACACTCGGTGACTCGTAATTTGAGACAACCCATAATCATCAATCCCATTCAAATGAAATTCTCAAGACATATTTTCTATTCAATATAACCAAAAAAACACAATCCATGTTCAATTTTATCGCTCGAATCAGATTTTCCGAACACTCTGTATTCGTTACTCCAACAAAAGACAAATTAATCGCAGCGAAATGATTTACAAGATTTGTAATTACGCTTCAAACACCACTCCCTATATTTTTTTCGATAGATCGACCCAAAAACTTGGCAAAAATTGCTAAATAAAAAGCAGCTGAATAATTACGTTTCAACAGAATTAATGAATTTGGCGCAGTGAAATTAATGAGTCTTGGGAAAACTAATAAATCAAAACCAGTCAAAAAGAAAATGAAAGAATCATTAATAACATCAAATAAAAAAAAAAGTATACGAAAAAAATCTCCAACCATCGGACACTCTGTATGTTTTTATATGAGAAAGACAAACCTAACGGAATGAAAAAAAAGTACCGCGAAAAAAAAGGAGGAAGAGAGGGAAAAAACGAAAGCAGTCGAAATATAGCTTTTATAGGCTTATATAAACATCATTCAATCATATAAAAGAGAAACGAAGTAAAAAAAAAGAAGAGAAAAAGGCGGGCAAAGAAAATAAATACGAACGGAAAGTAGGAAAAGAATTAAACAAAAAAAGAGGGAAAACAACTTCCTGAATGATTAATAACGGTTTCTGCTAACAACTAAGAAGTTAAGGGTTTTCCTTTTTTTCTTATTCTCTCTACCCTTGGTATTTTTATTTTTGTATTGATATAAATGAGAACATTTACGGGCTTATTGGCTCCGAAAAGCTCTTCAAATTTTTTTGTTTTCTTTTCACATAGCGAAGAAAAAATCGAACAAAATTTTCTTTCAAAACGAAATTCTCCCAAATACAGATAAAACTATTACATAAATGAAAATTTTCAACGTTTTTCCCCTTTTTAATTAAATAAACAGGTACAGTGAACTTTTGCAAGCTCACCTGAACTTTACATAGGGTATTCGAATAAAGCATCGTCTTACGATATTAAGCTTTGAAACTTCATTACGTTCTTTTTACCCAAGACCACTCCCATAATCTTTGGAAGGAATAGAGTTCACAATGGTTGAAAAATCGCATCATTCGTTGTATAAAATTTCATTCCAAAGTAATCGCGTATTTGGTATGGTACATGTTAAAAAAAAGTGAAAGAAAAACGGCAACCGATTTGAAATTAAAAATTAAACAAACGTAAAAAGGCAAAGCGAGCCTGAAAAACGTTGAAAATGAAAACGAGAAAATACGCGTTTGTTTTCTTATCTTCGGGATAGGCGAACGGAGATATTTTTTCCAAGCCATTAAGTATTTACGTGACCGTTTGTGGGATGAGGAGCAGAACGCGAAGGGTAAAGATGAGCAGTTCTCGGGCTTTTACACGAGCAAACTGTCCTTAGATAGATAAGACGCTTCTGGACAAATAATACGCCTCTTTTTTGCTTCACTATACATGAGAAGGAGAAAGAAAGAAGAAAGCGAGAGAGAAAGGCAGCAAAAAAACTCGTAATCTTTTCTCGCGCTACGGGTTTTCAATTATTCTCTCGTAGAGCTCTGGCGAAAAAAAGCGAAGGTGTAACTAAATTAAATTTGTCGAGAAATTTGAGAGTGGGAGTATGTTTTGCGTAATTGTTCGTAGATAGATTTTTAGGTCTTTTTTTCCCGACATATAACACATACGAGCCTACTGTGTTCGAGTGAGCAAAATTTTACCACAGAGAAAAATTCAATTTGCTTGATGCTTGTATGTGCCGCAGTCGAATTTCTCAAGTATGCGTCGCACCAAATCCAACATGTCTGATAAGTTGCCTATCTACATTCGTTTCAAAACGACAACATACCGTTAAGGAATTTTAATATTTTTCTTTTCGGTTCGTTCTTTTCTTTCTTTCTTTCTTTCTTTTTTGCAGATTTTCCGACAAGTTTCCAGAGTATTTCATCGTTGGATCTATTCTGATAATTAAATTCGTTAATAATGGATTATCGGATTATTATAGGTGCCTGTGCTCACATTGATATAGCCTAAATGAGTCTTGATTCGTCATTCATCTAATTTTCTATAATGTAGTATGAGAAAAAAACTGATAAAAATGCCAACTAAAGAAATCATTTATCGAGTAAAAATAATTAAAATTCAATCAACTCCTCTAAAACACAAGCAGTAAACCAATAGATTTTGTTTTCTCACATTCTCAGTATGTAAGAAACTTCATATTTCCTTCTTTTAAATACCTATTGAGGTAATTTGATTGATGAGAAAATAGGTAGGGGTAAAAGTCAGACCATACCACCATTTTTACGAAAAACAACATTTTCAAAATTCTCCAAACCAAGACCAAAATAGTTCTATATTTTACAAGCCCTTCATTAATCAAATTTTAATGAAAACTTTCGATTTTCAAGCTTATTTTTAAATTTCACAATTCAGAATGCTTCTGAAGATAACCTGAATTTATTCCCTCATACATCAGGTCTTCATTAATATAGCCTAATCATTCAATCATGTAGAACTTTATGAAAATCCAAACTCAATAATCATCGCGAAATTAGCCATGATTTTCAACTCAAGTACCTACATAACATTCCAAATTATGAGCAAAATTATTCGATAATCGCGATAGTTTTTTTTTAAATTGAATTCTTACCTTGAACAGCTTGAACCGGTTCCTAAGTACCTGAAGAAAACAAGACACAAATTTAATACACAAAGTATTGAATGTTGAAAAAAATAATATCTATACTTATCAAAAGGATTTCTAAAAACATCAATTTTTTAAAGCTGTAAACGTACGTTTAAACATTCATTGGTCTAAAGATCAGAACAGTGGAAAAAGGGGGGGGGGTAAATTGAAAACTTCAACTCTGTACCAAGATGAACTTGAGTCTATCTTCATGTCTTAGGATCCTCTCGGTGAAACCCTCATAGGAGTAATATGCTTCGTTTGTGCTAGATTTCGCACCTGTTCTTCGATATATCTGCAACCCTCCACCTAGCCTTTCTTCAAATTAAAAAAAAAGTGCAGACAGAAAACAAGGATGTCATATGAAAGAAGTCTACGTAAAAAAAACTTGTGTACAAAAAAAGAAACACGAAAAAAAAGAGAAAAAGAGCTGAACAAGAATTCAGCACAATCCTTTTATGCACATTCACCCCTCCCCCCTCTGCGCCAAAAATGTATCAAGAATTTTGCCACTGTAATTTTAAAATCCTCGCTTTCCAATTTTTTACCTGAAAGTACAAATTTTGATTATTGGAGGGGTGAGGAGGAGGGGTCCTTGCAAAAATCGCATTTAAAATATAATGTGATCTGCGACAAGAAAATCAAGCTTATATAGGGGTAAAAAATGTAAACTTGTGGCGATGATGGGGGGGGGGGGGGGTCTTTTCGTTCATTGGAACTTGAAAGTTGTCTATCTTTGCTCTTTGTGTAATTTTGCTATGCAAAGTGAGTAAAATTTAGGAGATTGAAAATAAAATTTGAATTATTTACCCATAAAAATCAAGGTTATCTAATTTTTAATCAGACCAGGGGAAAGTTGGCAACACACTGCTTTGACTTCAAAAAAAGTTGGTACCCATAATTTTTTATGAGTAGATACATTGAGATGATACAACCTGGTCAAGTTTTATTCAATCATCTTCATTACTCTCAACAGGACAAGTGTTTGAAATTTTAAATTACCTACACTCCTGTAAAATTTGCCTTTTGAACCTTAATCGGGGTTTCTTGTATCAGTCATAGGTCACACATTTTGAAGTGTTTCGAAAAAAATATTAGATGCAAGTTTTGATTAATTGATTTGGTAGTTCTTAAAAAGATTGAAATTGAAAAGTGTTGAAATATAGACCATTTTCCAACTTTTTTTATTTTTCACAAGTATTCAACTATTTAAAAATCCCAACTGATATTTTATTCAAAATACTACCTCTCTGCATTACGAATTTCATCATTTTTCGTTGAGTAGATCTTGAGATCGAACAGATCAAAGATTAAACAAGGGCGCAAGAAAGGTAAAAAAGGTAGCAGAATCGACCCTTAAATTGTAAGTATAATGATGAATTCTCGATTTTATTGAAAATTTGAATGATTTATTACCTAACTACTACGAGTATTTTGAATGATTCAAAGGCTTAATATTTTTCTGGTGCGATCTAGTTTAAACAACGATAAAAAAGTGTTATAAAAAAATGAAATTAATCAACGTGATGTGTTTTGAATTTGGGTCGAGTAGAATTTTTTCTTTTTAGGCAGTGCTTACTTTATCTATGCCTTAGTACGCCTCTGCATCCCAAATCAAACACGTCTTCCAACTCTTGAGAATGGGTACAGAATGTTGCTATACCCGTTCAAGCTTTTTATTTGAAAAAAAGGGAACGGGAGACTGCACAAACTGTGTGGGTATATAGACAACCCAGCACAAACTTGGGCCCAGGGCCCCATGACAGGGACCCCCTTTTTTATATCCATGTCTTTTGTCCCATTAGCCGAAGTTGGTGGAGAAGTTTATTCGCAATTCAATCAACAATCCTCATTAATTGTACAACTCAAGTCCCTTATTTTGGTGCCTAAGTGACTTCTAAAATCTAAAACATCGAAAATTTTCAATTGGCTGCCACATCACCCTTATAGGTATTCGTCTCTCAAAAATACAATTTATCTAGCTTAAGGGAAAATAGATTTCTAGCCCCTATCATAACTACAATTACAATCCAAAAAGTAACACCCAAAAAATTTCACTTTCGCACGTATTTGTAAACAAAATAGGCATACCTGTAAAATTCAACAATTCCTATGTATACAACTTGAAGAAAAATTCTCATTGCTCGCCTAATGCGCTCTATTCGTACTTGAATCTCAAGTACAATGCACCTGAGTATAAGTACCATTAAGAATTTACGTCAATCATTCCTCCCTTTTGACCACAACGCCGATCCTATCAAAAAAATAAAACAAAACCTCAAACCGCCATAAATTTCCTACACCCTGCGATCGTCGGTCACTATGTTTAGAAACGTTTTATCGTCTATTTCTCGTGTTTTTTTTCGACGACTCATTTCCCAATATAAATCGAACAAAGAAATAATAATAAAAAAAATAAAGAAAAAACACCATCGACTTTTTCCATACATTTATTATAGCCGTACAAAATGTACGTGAAACATTTACTAATTTTTTGCGCCCTTATTTATGACTCATTTTTCACTTCCTTTAATTTGTTACCTTTTTATTTTTTCATGTACTATGTACTATGTACTTTTTTCTTCATTTAGCACGGTATTGAGCCAATGATGGTGAAAAAGTACGCTTTAGGAAGTTTTATTGCTCTTCGATATGTTTGATCCCACAATTGTAATGTAATGTGTTCCCCTTCAAAAAGATGAACATAGGCAACTTATTTGACACGTGTGTTTTAGGTGAACCCGTGTAGACTACCTCAATACCTTCGATTATAAATTTTATGTATTTTATTCATTTTCAAACACAATTTTAGTATTCTTATTTATTCATAGAAAAGAATGAGAAATCGAGGAATGTATAATTTGAAACCAGCATCTTAGCACAATGTATTCGAGGAAGATGTTCGTGAAATTTCATTTTCGCGTCAAAGCTTTCAATTAATTATTCATCGAATTCATCGAACATTGATAGCTTTATAAATACGAACGCTATCGAAAAATAAATTCATTCCGTAGCGATCTCCATTATACGTATTTCGCACAGAACGCCAGAATCCGCAGGCTAAAAACAATAGTGATGAACATTAGTCATTAACGAGCATCTACGGCACTTAAAACAAGCAAGGCGCATGCACGCTATTCTCCACCTTCGTCGAACCACGCCCATCGACGCTCGTGTAATATGCGCCAAATAATTATTTCTTTCTCCTATTCCACAATTATACTTCTAATATTTTCTTACTGATCCCTACCATTTTCTCCTCCTTCAGCGAGCTGGCTCTGCAGACTGCTGCCCTCTGGTGGTACGCTTTCGCACTGCTTATAATTTCTTAACGCGTTTTCTCTTTCAGCTCGTCTCTTCTGGTCGGAAAAACGGCATGGTAAAATATCTTATTGCTGTTCCATTTTTTTATCTTCTTTTCCTTTTTTTTTGAAGTGTAAAGAAATGAAAAACTCGCTTCAATTTATTTCGCTTTTTCGTTTTCTCTCTTCTTCGAAAAGCGTTCCATTTTGAATACGTTTGTCTTTAATTAAATTTTCATCTGGTCCGAGCGTAGAACGTTTTTTCTCTTTTCTTTTTTTCCCTCTTTGGATGTATGGGCTCGGGCGCGATTAATCTTTTTTCTCTTTCTCGAGCTGTTTTACAAAAAGCTATTATTCTGTGGTCGACGTTGTAATTGTAGGTTTTCTTGAGTAAATAAATTTTTTTGAATTTATTCCATTACGCGTATAACGCTGTTCGAAGCTCGAGATAAAGCGTACTGCGCAGTCGGTTCAATTTGAATGATATAATCAAAATCCGCTACGAAAGGATATTCTGGCTGAATTGCATGGGGTTTTTCTTTTTTATTTTCAATGATATTAAAATTCTTTTTAATTTTTGGTCTTACTGGCTTGAAAAAGCAAAATTTTGTGATCTCTTGATTTAGGTGAATACTAGGCCAGTATTTACGACCAGGCCAAGCAAGCCTGGTCCAGCGAGTTTGCTACCGATTTATTTTTCTCATTCTGACATGAAAAAAGCACGGCGCAAAAGATTAAATGTGGCTCTGGTAAATATTCATTGCTTAAATTTTTTTTTCAGGTAGGCATGACATCCAAAATGTTGATTCAGTCTTAAATGCGAAAACTATTGCAACTCCACAATGTCGATGTAATCAAGTTGTGAAACTGAAGTAAGGACAAATTGGCCTGAACGAGCTCGGATGGTCGGACCCCCCTTTTTTTAATACCTATAAATTTACAATCACAATTCAAGTACAACAATTATCAATGGAATCTATTGATGTACTTGAATAAAGAGACTGATACCCTGCTGATACCTCATAGAAGTATATTTTATATTATGAATAAGAATCAGCCAAAAACCGTAGTCATTAGCAGCCAATTATTTCTCTAATGATTATACTACGCGCATGGCTCAATTACTGTATGTACAATATGAGGTATTGTGAATTACTTAAATATATAGGTACGATATGAATTACGTTTGCGTGGATTATATGAGTGGCTGGATTCTTCAGAGTTCAGACAACAGCGTTTCCATTGTGTCTACAATGATGATGTAAATGTTCAGCTTTAGATAGATCCAGAAGTTCCTGAGGTTCTCCATCAAGGACAATGAAATTTTTGGAGCACTTTATTACCCCTAAAAATTTTTCAAACAGATCCCTCATTAGGTATATTCAATTGTTACCAATAGTACCCACAGCATTAAAACATGATGAATTTTCGATGAATTTGTCAAAGTCAACAGTAAGAGCAAGTGTATTTCCAATGCATAAAATTATAGGCCGCTTAGGCCAGTAAGGCCACAAAAAATTCAGGCTCAATGCAATTGCACCCACCACCCACATCACCTCCTCTGATCAGCCCTGACACCTTAGCTGGTTTGTTATATGTACCTAACTAATAGTTTGCATTCAATTCTTAGCACTTTTTATAATTTTGGCAATAGATTCTGAACTTTAAAGACATCCTGAAACACATGCGTCACATATGCAACCCCATTCAATTACTTGAACAACAGCTTCACGTCAGTATAATCCCAGGTTATGATAATTTGGTCAATTTGAATAAATTTTGAGGGCAAACTAATTATTAATCAATACTACAAATAATAGAAACTTTTATCATAGTATCAATTAAGAGCCTCATTCTTCAGGAAATTTATAAACAGTATAAATCTAACAACCAATTATCTGGTTTTAAGATGTGCACTTACATCCATTAAAATATACCAGGAATCATCTTTCTCTCTGTCAATGTCTGCATGCATCACACTACAATTTATAAATTCAAATTTGATCTTTGCTTGGATCTTGGCCAAAATGAATAGGCTAGTCGAACAAGTAAATATTTCACGTCATCTGAATTTCTGAAAATATTTTTTTTAATTTTTTCGTACTAAAATAATGAACTTCCTGATTCAATTTTTTTCCTCGTCATTATTTTGACTATAAAATGGATGTTTCTTTCAATTAAGCGAATTTGTTCTCCTCTGAATACAAACTGCATAATTTACACGTTTTAAACTGTGTTAGCATGGTCTGCATTATAATGCACTCAACACTGTTAACTTTTTGTAAAGTATCTACCAAGAATTTTCATATGATAAAAAGTGAAAAAAGTAAATACTGTTTATATTTATAATCAGATTATTGAGGCATTAATACGGAGCTAACAAATTCAATAAAGGTATTTTATTCCACCATCTCAAAAAACTGTTTTTAAAATACACCAAATCAATATCTTTCATAACACCTATAAAACAATAATACACGATATCTTCACTTTTCGTTATTTTTTTGTAAATACCTATTTCGTTGTTACGAAAACCTTGTCCAAAATAATACTTCTGTCCTTCTTCATCTGTTGTTGGGCATGTGAAGAGATAACGCTTAGCTTTAACATATGCACCATCGGCATATTTTAAACTAAAATATACAGTTTTCGGTTCACGTCCACACTCGTATTTCTCATCTTTCATTTCTGTTGCTTTTCCCAAAGTGTTTTTTGGGAACATGAACTTGCCTTTTTCGATTTCTTTTTTTGGCGCTTCTTCACAAACATAATAACGTTTCATGTACTTGTATTTATCATAATCGCATAAGTTTTGACTGAAATGAAGAAAGTAGTAGGTATAAAAAATTGAGCAAACCTAACAAAAAGCTTTAGAATAGACAAAAAAAAATCAGAGATACTTTACTTACCCATTAACACCCATGGCCCAAGATCTTTCTATATCAACATTTGGTGGCTGGAATTTCCAACAATTAACGCTCACGCAAAAAAACAAACACATGCATAGGATTTTTAAAAAAATCCACTTAATTGTATCCCCTTCTGTTCGAGAAAACATATGAAAAGAATTGTCGAATTCAACGCTTAAATGGAACAAACAACTAACCAACGATCATTCTGCGAATATCCATGTCGATTCTAGTTTGAAAAATATAATTTGTAATACATCTACACATAGAGGTGAACTTTTACGACGTAGTTATGATACAGTTATGAGTGCATAATTTGTACATCAAGTGATATTTCATACACTAACGTGAATATATTTTTCGTACTTGACTTTTTTTCTTTCATCTACGTGTTTCGGCGGTAAATGGAAAAGCAAGGTGATTACTTTAATTGAGAGGTTTGAATTCGAACAAATATCACAATACAGAGTAATTTATCTCTAGGTGAAATTACTGCTACAGTACTTTTTAAGCTGACAAATAGAAGCAGTTTTTTTTTTTTGTAAGAAGAAAAACAGCTGAACTGAACCAATTATCAATACTTTATCTTCATAATTTTTCATATTTCATGTACAAATGAACACCGAAGTTAGGCACATCACATCTAACTTTGGAACAATAAATCGATCGTACCCTCAATAAATCATCAACAGATGTACTTGCAAGCATTAATATAATTGTATTAAAAAATTAAAAAATTCAGAAAAATTAAACAGTCTCAAATTGGGCATAAAAAACACCTCACCAACTTCCATCAATGAATCAATTTAATATTCTTGCGATACAACTGTTTTCCAAAAGTATCCAAATCAATATCTTTCATGACACCATAAAACCATATCTCTTTGCGTCCTTCCTCCGTGCGGATCTCGTCATAAATGCCAATTTCATTCCTATGTTTTCCTTGCCCGAACAGATAGTGATTACGGTCCACATCTGCGATAGGACATTGGTACAACATTCGAGTGGTAGATCCGTAAGTTCCGTTGGTTTTATATGAAAAATATACCCTTCTTTCTCGGCATCTGATACGTCTCAATTCGGAATCTGCTCCTAGCTGCAGTCTACTCAAAAGAGCTCCTTTCTTTCTGACTATTTTTGTCGCTTCGTAGCACACGTAATATCTTTCTTTGTACGTGTACTTATCAGCGCAAATATTTTGACTGTAATGAAGAATTTCCATCGTAAAAAATTCAAGTAAACTATATCTCGGTACAAAAATTCGCTTCAACATACCCTGCCAAGTCCTGTGTCCACTCTCTGCCCAATTTTTTGCTAGCATCTTGCAGTTGCCAACAGAAAATATTCGCAGGTTGATTCAAAACGCATAATAATACAAGATGAAACACTTCAAACAACATGTTTATAAATTTTATGAAAAAAAAAAACTTCTCATAAGCGATCTGATAATCGTATGAGTAAATTGATCGCTGAATTTGGATACGTTATTACATGTTTTTATTACTAAACGAAGCATCAGTACTTTCATGAAAAGAATCGATCTGCCCATTAATTAGATGAAGAGAAATAGATAAAAAGTATGGCATACTTCATTAAATTTTTTCGTGATAACTTATAATATCAAAACAAATACCAGATAATCGATCGCAATAAAAATTGTAAATACCAAAGAGATCTAAAAACGTGTTATATCTATAACTTGAAGCATCCGCCACACTATTTGCATACATAAAATCATTAGAAAATTAAGAATCTTAAACAAAATGTCATACTTATTTATGTAATCGACTTTCACCATTCAATTTAAAAACAAAAATTCAAATACTCAAACATTTACATTATAGCATATCAAGCCCAACTTCAACTATACGTATGTTATACGCTTTTAAATAACCTGGTATATTCGTCTCTTAGAGAGATGATGCCAATTCCTGAGAACCGCACAAATAGAAATTCTTTCGAACGTAATACAGAGCAATAACTTCACGCGATAAGCTTTCGTCGAAAATATTTAATAATCGAATATACGAACGAATACATCTTGTTGACGCGGTCAACGACGTTTTGCATTTTCAATCTTCTATAATATTTAAGATCTTTCCAATTGAATAATTTTACATCCATAAAGTGATATGTAATTCAATTAGGTATTCCAACTTTGAAATTGTCAAAATTGCAAATCTACCTACTACTGCGTAGTAAGGAAATGAAATTTTGTTGAATTTAATGTCAAAAACATTTCAAGGGTACTGGATCTAGGTGGGCTAAGTACCAAAAACCAAACTTTACAGGGGAGACAAAAAACTGTTTCGTTTTTGAGCAATAAAAATAATTTTTTTTTGGCCAGATGGACATATTCACGCCTTTTGCGTACTGAGTTGAAATCTCAACTCGATCAGAGCAGCGGTTATGTTTTAAAATGTGCGGACTTGGCTCTTTTTGAACTTTTAATTTACATACACTAAGCTCCATCGTGGATTTTGGGGTGGCGATTAGTCACATATCTCAATTTTTGGTCGGAAATGAGATTCTGAAATCGCCTAATCTGGATACACAGTTACAAACGGATTAGAGAGATAAAAAACATACATTTTGATGCATCGCTTCAAAATATTAGAAAATTGTGACCCCCCCCCCCCCCCCCCCNNAAAATGTGACCCCCCCCCCCCCCCACGAGTCGTTTTCCAAGTTGAGAAAATAACCTTAGTAATGAATTCTAGGATTACGAAAATTTCAAGAAAGTCGAAATGTTCGAAAAAAAAACACTTGAGAATGAATAATCATAACGAATTTCAGAGTCAATGCTTTAATAATTCAAAGGTTATAGGTACCTAAAACTTTCCGAAGTCAACATGTCATAACTCAAGTCAAAATGGTTTTTTCAAAGTAGAAACTTTTGTGTTTTTTAAAACGTTTTTCATCACTCGAGATTGCGAAATAATTGAATGAAAAAAGGTATTCGAAAATATATGAATTTCTATAAAACTATCGTTAGGTACTCAAAAAATTTTTCTCGAGATATGAACTTATTACTCCGGATGTACGATTTCTAATATAAAATCTTCGAAATAATAAAAAAAATACGTAAACCGCGCACACCCATAGCGAATAATATTCGTCAACATGTAGGTACCCATATTACGATAGGACGAATTAGCACACAATGGTAGAAATATTTGATTATAAAAAAATAAAAAAACTAGTTTTTAAATTTTATTAGCCAGTTTACTCGAACCTTTTAAATGTATTACCATAAAGAGACAACGCAATGGTCCGGCGCGTAATATTCCATAATACGATGTTTTTTTCCTATACTGCTTTTTGATTCGTATATTGAAATAAATTAATGCTAATGGCTGAATATAGTCACGGAATGCGATTATTTTTCGTGAATTGTTTTCAGACTGAATTTACAACTTGCGGTAATTGTCGATTTGGTCGAGGTCGGTTCTCAATGAATACGTCAGACCTTCGTATTCTATAATCCCTATAGCTTCTTCTCTCTCAAATCCATTCACACAGTTTCCCTTTCTCTCTTCTCCTTTCTTCTTGCAGTGATTTCCATACAAAATCTCTTACGTACGGAGCTATCAATAGTTAGGTACATGTTCGGGGGAGAAGTAAAAATACAATACGATCAAATGTAAAAATACGCGAATTCGTATAGGCAAATGCTACTTGCACCACACATGCATTGTATATACGACTGTGGCAAATTTTCATAATTCGCCAACGAGATCGCCCATGTTAAAACAGTAGAAAATGTAAATAAGCCATTCGAAACGGCGAATTAGCATTAAGGTGGATGAAAAGGGCGATCTGAGGGGGGAATAGGCGGCAAACTCGTCGGATATACGAGAGTAAATTCAGTTTAGAATTGTGATACATTTTGTCCTTCCGTTAATAATTCTCTTTTACGATGATTCCTGTGTATAAAGTTCCTTTTACACGGTTGGCGCGCGGCGCAAACGCGTTCAACCCGCTCCACGCTCTCGCGCCTCGCAACTTAACGCGCCAATAATTTCCACGTAATTATTAATTTATGTAAATAACGCTTTGAACTTTTGTAACAAAGTGGAAAAGCTGAATTCTACTTTCTCACTCATTGTTATGCAAATTCTTTCCTTGTCTAGCGCGATAATGCCGAGCTGGGGTTTTTTCCTCTCTTTTTCTTACGTACGACGATGCTGGTTCTTGTGGTATGCAATGTTGGCGTGCTGCGCGGTTTTGTTTCCTCCTCCCAACGTCTGTGCTCTCGATTTCGACACGCTTTTGCGGTCTCATTTATAAGTACACAAAAAAATCTCTTCGCCATTGAGAAAAATTTAATAAAACTTAAAAAATTTACCGCACAGCGTGCGAATTTGCGGAAAAGCTTTCTTCTGATACAAGTTCATTGTAGGTATACACGAAAGATGTGCATTTTTATAACGAGATTTCTCCCCCCATCGTGTAGCACTTTTCGGTGCTTAAAGCTCGCCCATCAAGCGTCTTTTTTATTGTCTCAAAAATATAAATCTTACTCGAGTTTAGTTTCACCATGTAATTGGACCTTGTTACTGGCACCTTTTCGCTACGCCGCCGAGTTCAGTTTTCATCCTCGCGATCCTGAAGCTGATGCACATTTGTACGCCCGTTAGATTCTTTACTCTCCTAGTTTCTCATTTACTTGTTTTTTTATTCTGTTTTTGAACGCTAGCAGAGAAAATTTACACGAATTTGGAAGGCATTTTTTCATTTTATGGAATGACCAGTTAAAAGTTGGTGACACAAATTTTGGGTTAACAAAAAGGAATGATGTAATCGTTTAGTGCCCAGGAGAGATCTGATGGATGAAATTTAAAAATTTTCATTGCATCATGTACGCTGAAGTCGAGTTGATGCATGAGTTCATTTCCACCAGTGAAAATTACAATTTCACACAGGAAATAGGATCGAAACAAAATTACCTATCTACTTTCATTTTCTCGCATGAGATTTGCTATAAATTGAAAAAAAATTGCACACAACTACTCACCCTTGGAACAAAAAAAATGTAGTGCCCAAATTTCAATTTTTCCCTCTTTATTTTTTATTACTTCCATTTTTGAACAAAGAAGTTGAAATTCTGAGTTCGTAATTCAGATATTTCAGGGAGTGACCCAAAATAAAAAGTTACGTAAATGAGTCAGAAGTTTGCATCGAAACTAAAAATGTAATGATTGTGGATCGAATTATTTAAAAGACATGATTTTGTCAAGGAAGTTTGAAAAGTTATCAAAACCAAAAAATCTCGAAGAAGTCACGATTCTGACTCAATATTGAAATTTCCCCAATTTTGACGAAAAAAATGCTCCGCCTGGACCCCCTTCATCACTTTTACTCCTATATTATCCATGAAACTATAAAACATAGGATATGCTTTTGCTTTTTTTGCTATGCTAAACTAAAGTGACCATTCCAACTTGACATAATGTCTGACTTTATCTAATTAGGTATACGTTCAACCACTTCAACATTTATAACAATTTGAATGATTTTTGACCGATGTAACCATTAACTACATTTTAAATAGCTGTAAAAATATTATATATTTTTTCAGCGTTCGAACCACTTTTACAATCTGAAATTTTCAATATATACAGAAATTAATCGAGAGTAATAAGATTTTAGTCTCAAAAATGAAACACGAAAATCCTCCTTTCCCCCCCCCCCCTCCCTTCCCTAATAGAACACATTTACGTCAAAAAAGTAATGATTTTGGAATATGGCAGTTTTCTAGGGGTTTTTTGAAATTAAGGCCTTAAAACTCAAGTCTCGTTTCCATTATTTTTGAATTTAAATATCGTTCCAATAGGGACATGGCATATCATGGCGGCGGCTCTGTTTACCTCAAAAGTGATCTACAGAAACAACCTCCGTAGTGTATTTCAA
>FIZU01000974.1:0-68703 GCA_900064475.1 Pseudococcus longispinus
GGCGAAATTTTTTTTTCCACCAAAAATGTTTTTTAGGGTCCCCTAACACTATACTAAAATTTTTCCAAAATCTAAGGACAGGGGCATTTTGCCCCCTTAATGGAGGGTACCCTTTGAGAAGCTACGATGACTATTCCTTGAAATTTCATTTCGACTCGAAGTACCTGTGCTATTTTAAATTTTTCAAGTGGCTGTAGCTCCTTCAATTTTGAAGCTAGGCAAAATGTATATATGATTTATTTTGTAGGATATAAAAAGTTTTATCAAAAAGGTCTCTTACAAATTTTGTCCAACTCCTATATTGAAGGAGTTCTAAAAAATCAAAATTTTCAAATCATCGTAGCACCTTGAATTTTGAAGTTACTAAAAATATTAATATAACCTATTTTGTAGAGCTTTGAAAGTTCCACAAACAAAGTTCTATACAAGTTTTTCCTATCCTTAATATATAAGGAGTTGTGACGGTTTGAATAAAATAACAATATCGGTGCGTAGTTATGCCCTTTCAAATCTCGAGATTTGCAAACATGCATACATTTGTGTGGTTTGGGTTACAGCATCACTATTTTGAAGACTATGTAATACTAATGGAACACCCTGTATAAATGTATTTCAAGCATTTTTGTTAACGTGTGATTAGTTCCTGTGTTTGTTTGTTTGTTTGTTTGTTTGTTTGTGATTTCACTAAGATATGTTTTTAATATACTTTTCATTTTTTTGTCTACGATTGATTTGGTTAATTTATTGCTGCATGTTCTTTATTGAATTTTGGTTATTGATTCATATTAATTGTACACATAATTTCGTTCTAAATCCAACTGTTCAATGATTCGAGTGATATTTTTAATTACAGAGATTGCATTCCGACGTCATCCAATGATTTTACCATCTTACTCGTATACAACAAAATGCGTTGAAAAACCTATCCCAAACGTGTTTCGGTGTCCTAATTGTGATAAAGTCTTCAAATATAAATGCAACTTGACGGCTCATTTGAAAGCCGACTGTGGCAAGATGAAAGCATTCAAATGTCAAATTTGTGGCAAAGAATTCAGCTATAAACAAAATCTAAAAACTCACGTGGGTCTCGTGCATAAAATATTGTTCCCAAAGTGAATGCACTTAGTGACCTCAATCGATCGTTTGTGACTATTTTCCATCAATATATATTTTGATCAGTTTTTATCCTGGTTTTTGATTTTTGTGCCTTTTTGCTTATCCCTTATATCGAAGTTTGATTTTATTCGAGGCGGGTGAATATTAATCTTAGCGCGTATTTCTGATAATCGTTCAATGACGAGGTGATATTTTTAATTACAGAAATCCTATACCATCGAAATGAAACGAATGTTCATTTTGGACCAAGTATTTGGGAAGATACCACAAACACGAGTGCTGCCAAGTTACCAGGCTTATTATCCTGTCCGCATTGTGGTAGCGTGTTTAAATATAAATGCAACTTGACGACCCATTTGAAAGCCAAATGTGGACAAATGAAACCGTTCAAATGTGATATTTGTTTTAAGGATTTTGGTCGTAAGCACACTTTACGAAGGCATATCGGTTGTGTGCATAAAATATTAATTAAAAAATAAAGTGTCATTACGTTCACCATCGTTTTTATAATTCCACTCGAACAGATTAGTTCCTATCTTTGTTACAACCGAATGAATCACGTAAAATATTCGTGCGATCTTTGCTTTTTCTTCAGCATCGTTCAATAACCTTACAATATCTTCAATTGCAGAAATGGTTTTCAAGTCCGGACAACTCGAAGAAGTACTTGCTGTCGATGTAAAAATGAAAAACCCCAAATTTCTATGTCCCCATTGCGGTAACACTTTCAAATACAAAAAAAGCATGGTAGCTCATATATGAAAACGGAATGTGGCAAGCGAAAATCATTCGCTTGCGAAATATGTTATAAAAAATTCGCTTACAGACAAATTTTGAAAAAACATTTGAAAAATGTGCATAAAATGATACTGGATAAGGACGATTTATATCATTTGAATATAGCCTTGTAACTAATATTTTTTCTCAATCGAAGGTTTGTTTTGAAGTTTAATTGCGGTGAACGTTTCTAATGAACTAAATTTGTTACTTTCTTATTTTGTATAATAAATATATTTCGTTTATATCAATATTCGTATGTTATTGACAAAGTTGTATTTTAAATTGCAGAATTACGACTGCACCATGCCGACGAAATGAACTATTATTTTAGACGACAACCGTCTGCGTGGGTAAAAGGCTGTGAAAAATTGCAAGACGTGTTTCCTTGTTCCAATTGCCGAAGTGTATTTAAATACAAACGTAATTTGATAGCTCATTTGAAAACCGAATGTGGCAAAAAGAGATCGTTCAAATGTGATATATGTTTTAAGGAATTTACTTATAAACACAATTTAGAAAGGCATATGGGTATTTTGCATAAAGTATTTTTCTCAAAGTGAGATCTATTTGAATAATTTTCGAACCTAGATTTGTTTGTAACTGGATTTTCGTGTATTTGTAGTAAATGTTTTTCGAGCATCGTGTTCTCCTGATTTTTACCTTAATGAAATGTTGGATTTTCTCGAGTCTGAAGCTTTTGTAATTTTTTCACGAGTGGGTGATATTTTTATTGCAGAAATTTTACGACGTCATTGTAGACAACCGGAGTGGACAACTAGATGCTTGGAAAAATCATCGGATACGTTCCAATGTCCCGATTGCGATAATATTTTTAAGTACAAACGTAACTTATTAGCTCATTTGAAAACCGAATGTGGCAAGAAAAAATCATTTAAATGCGAATTATGTTTCAAAGAATTTACTTACAAACATCATTTGAAATCACATATGGGTCTTGTTCATAAACTCATACTCTCCAAGTAAATTTTAATACTCGTTTTGTTTTTCCACTTGTTAGTTGTTGCATTTATTCAAAAATTAAATTTTGTGATCTCTTTTTTGTAATCCATTATTATATGTATACTTATTCGATCAATTCTTGTATTTATTACTGTCGAGTTTCCTTTTCTACTGCTCATATTATCTATTTATTTTGAAGTCGATGTGGGAAATCTTCATTAATAAAACGATTATTTAATTTTGATTCCAGGTATGATTTTCCATTATGAAGAAATTCCAGTTAATCGCAGGCAACTTCAGTGGTCTTCGAAATGCTATGAACCAGCTCAAGAGATTTTCACATGTCCGAATTGCAGAAACGTCTTCAAATACAAAAATAATTTAGTCGCTCATATGAAAACCGATTGTGGCAAGAAGAGGTCATTCAAATGCGACGTATGTTTCAAAGAATTCAGCTACAAGCAGAGTTTGAAAACTCACATGGGCCTTATTCATAAAATATTACTTAAGTAAGATTTTGTTTACATTTTTTCTAGTAAGTAATTTTTTTGCACGATTCTAACTTCATTTGCAGTTTTTTGAATCAAATTGACTATTTTTGGTATTTTTATATCCAGGATCATTGGAAAATAACTAATTGCGATATATTTTCAATTTTTCAGACGTTATGTGCCATCGTGATGAGGAAATTTCCAATCATGGACGATCTCAATTGGTCATCAAGAGTTAAATCGCTGAAGTAGAAAAGCAAAAACGAAATTTTCGTGTTCTAATTGTAGAAGGGTTTTTAAGTGTACCTACAAAGTCAAATTGGCATCTTATCTTAAGATCGAATATGGCCAAAAAAAAGGCTTCCACGTGTCATATTTGCTTCAAAAAATTTAATTATAAGAATAATTTACGAAATCGTACGGCTCTTGTACATGAATTATTATTCCAAAAATTAAAATTAGGTACGATACTACCTACATTTAATACACGGTAATTAGTTTTATGATTGCTTTAGGCATTTCGATTTTTGTTTTTTTTTTGCTTTTCAAGTATCATGTGTGAGTACCTACGTAATGAATTTTGTGTGAGCTTTTATCGTAATCTCGTCTCATTCGTAATATCCTTCAATGATCAAATGATACGTATTTAATTGCAGAAATTTTGTATCGAAATGAAACGAATTCTAATCATGGACGATGCCAAAGATCAACAGCTGCTTTAGGACTGTCGTCAGATTCGTTTCCATGTCCAAACTGTTCGAGTGTTTTTAAATACAAAAACAACTTGAGAGCTCATTTGAAAACCGAATGTGGCAAAAAACGATCATTCACGTGTGATGTCTGTTTTAAAGGATTTACTTACAAACATCATTTGAAAACGCATATGGGCGTTGTTCATAAAATTATACTTAATCGTTGAGATCTGTGTTCGAAATTATTTTTTATAACTCATCTACTTGGCATTTAACTTATGTAATTGTAATTTTTTTTACATAAATAAATAGGTACTGAATGTTTCAAGATTGTTCACTAATTTCATTCGAATCTTGGCTAATTTAAAAAAAAATCAGATTACAATGTGATTATTCGTTGTCAGTTTTCATTATTCTGAGGTTTTGTCTTCATCAAATAACTCTGAAACGTGTTAACTCTGCTTTTCAATTACGAAATACTTACTTCATATTATTTTTAATTTCAGAAAATCTCTTCTATTATGATCCATCTACCACGAACTTTGGACACTCTCAACAAGTTACAAATAGTTCAGAGAAATCGTCCATGTTCTCGTGTAATAAATGTAACGGTGTTTTTAAATACAAGCATAATTTGCAAACACACATGAAAACCGATTGTTGCAAGAAGAAATTGTTCAAATGCGACGTGTGTTTTAAAATATTCACTTATAAGCATAATTTAAAAACTCATATGGGTATTGTACATAAAATATTGCTTACAAAATGAAATTCGTATTTTTGTATAGGTATATTTTTCGATTAAAATATTATTTCATGAATTGGTTACACGTTGCTTGCGTTTATGAAATGAGTAACTTTTTCTTTCGAATCAACTCTTACAATTTGTTCGAACTAATTCGACGAATGTTTAAATTACAGAAATTCTGCAGAGTTACGTTGAAAACGATACGAATTGTAATTTCGATGCATTGCAATGGGTAACAGCACTTCCGGCCAAGTCTTTGGATGGGTATCCATGCCCCAGTTTGAATTGTAGTAGTGTTTTCAAGCATAAAAGTAGCTTGGTTACTCATCTGAAATCCGAGTGTGGCAAGAGAAGGTCGTTTAGATGCGAATTTTGTTTTAAACGATTTTCTTATAAGCATAATTTAGAAAGGCATTTACTTCTTGTCCATAAACTGTTACACCAAAAGTGAAAATATGTAAAGTTTATGATTTTTTCATTAAAAAAGTGTTTTTCAATTACTTGTTGATTGTTATGTTGTCTTAATTTATTATTTTTTTCCACATTCTTCCAATTTTTCAAAGAAGTACTTTGTGTGAATTTGTATCATGTTACGTCGTACAGTTATACAAAAAAATAACAATATTTTTTGCCTGAAAACTTAATTCTGTATGATTATACTTCGTAGGTTTATTATTCTATGTTTTTTTCCATTAAATAACCCGACCCCCTCCCCCCTTAATATGTTCAAAAACATCTTATAATATTTTTCATTACATTTGCAGAAATTTTACGAAGTCGTGGTGGACCCATGCTCAACTCAAGACCATCACAACGAGCAACATCTTCTGTTGCACAGTCTTCAGACTTGTTTTCGTGTCCCAATTGCACCAGTGTTTTTAAACATAAAAGTAGTTTGGTAACCCATATGAAAGCCGCGTGTGGCAAAATGAGACAATTTTCGTGTGAATTTTGTTTCAAAGAATTTGCTTATAAGCATCACCTGAGAACACATATTGGTCTTGTTCATAAAACAATACTTGATCGCTGATTCAAAATATTTGTATTGTAACTAAGTACACGCATTTCTAAACCATTAGAATTCTTATTTGTTCGATTTGAATGTACCTTTTGTGTTTGAAATTTACATTTTTTTCACGATTTCTTCATTTCTGTCTTTTTTCTTCTGACAAATTATTCATTGGTATGTACACTTTGGTTCATGGAAAAATTTGAAAGTGTCTTATTTTGCATTTTTTTTTGTATGCATTTGGTATTTTTTGAGTTGAAACTTGCTTGTACCCAATTTTAACCCTCTCTGACTCTTTCGAGCAGAAATATTGGTTTCCAAAGTAGAGTAATTTTCAAAAAAGTAAGTTTTTCAGACAGTTTGGCAGTTTTACGTGAATACGAAGCCTCCTACGAAGAAATTTCTAATAACTAATTTTGTAGAGAAGAAAATTTGCTATCAGAATCAGTCATTACATTCGTGTTTACCTTAAAATTGGCAGTTTTCAATTTTTGAAAAATTGTTCTGCTAACTTGAACATAAGCAAAAATGTAATTATTGATTCTGATAGCAAATCTTCTTTTCACAGCATTAGTTATTAAAAATTTTTTCGTAGGAGGATTTCTTCTCTCGTAAAATTGCCAAAAATATTCGAAAAAGTGCATTTTTTCAAAATTTATCCTATTTTGGGAATCCATAGCTTCTTTTGCAAAAATAAGAGGGAACTAAAATTTTATATGGCCGAGTTTTAATTCGGAACATACCATATGCAAACAAAAAATTTATCAAAATCGAAATCTTTCAATTTTTTCACTACACTTTTTGCTCAGTAGAACGCCAAGTTGATTTTTTCGCTATTTATTAATTAATGTAGGTATTCTTATTCACTTTCGTAACATTTTCCCGCTG
This sequence comes from Pseudococcus longispinus, assembly GCA_900064475.1. Lineage (NCBI taxonomy): Eukaryota > Metazoa > Arthropoda > Insecta > Hemiptera > Pseudococcidae > Pseudococcus > Pseudococcus longispinus. The sequence continues at coordinate 6,685 of FIZU01000974.1, forward strand.
AAAAACCTACACAATGAAATTACTCTTCAATAACGATAGAATGTGTATTTTAATTACAGAAATTCTGCGCCGTTGTCACGAAATGAATTCTAATTTTAGACCATCGCAGTGGGTGATCACAGAATTTGAAAAATCACCAGACGGGTTTCAGTGTCCTAAATGTGGTAGCGTTTTTAAATATAAATATAATCTATTCGCTCATTTGAAAACCGATTGTGGCAATATAAAGTCTTTCAAGTGCGAAGTATGTTTCAAAGACTTTAGTTATAAGCAAAATTTGAAAAAACATATGGGTATTGTTCATAAAATCATACTTCAAAAATGATATCTCCTAAGTGTTCGATAATTTTGCAATAATAAGGATTTTTTTCTGTATTTCGAGACTTTTCCTGTATTGATATGTGTGCCAAGCGCATGTACTTTTAATTTTTTTTTTCAACTTTTTTAGAATATACGAATGTGATTCATTTTAATTCTTTGTTATGTATTTACTGAATAATGTTTTTGAATAATTTATGGGTTGAAAAATGCATTTGCTTGGTTCGAATAAATATTTGAACTCGGGGAAATGATCCGAGGGAATAAAATTATTGGAACGTTCGCTGTTGGCTGCTGTAGGCTGCTACTAAAGATTTGAAATACACTATCCATTCAAAATATCTACCTGTTTGTTAATTGTTTTAACTTATTAAATAATTTATGATAACGTGAGTATACGTAGAGCTTATTAAAACCATAGATACTTTAATCTATCCGCACTTGAACATACTTGAATTGTGAATTTTTTTATTAATCATCTTGACAAATATTTGTGTAGGAGCAATTGTGGGCAGAATCGTATCTGAAGAATTCCGAGGACGAGGTGCTTTCGAATGTCCCAATTGTGGTCGAAAATACAAGCATAAAAGTACTTTGACTTCGCATTTGAGAAACGAATGCGGTGGTAAGAAAAGCTTTTGTTGTCCTCACTGTTCCAAGAAATTCGCCCAAAAAAGCAATTTCAAAACTCATTTGGGTATTGTTCACCATACTTTGCTATAAACTTTTATCATATCTACTTACACTCGTATATAGTGAATTTATTCAAGTAATTTTTTTGTTATGGCAATATTTTGATTGGTTTTTTTTTTACGAATTGAATTGTGTTAAGAAATAAATTTTTTCTATCAGATATGGTTGTTGAATTTTTCACAAACCTGGAATTTAACAAATCGTTGAATATATTTTATCTATTATCTAACCGCTGCTGATGGCGATTCTGATTCAACTACGAATATTTCATCATTTTTTTCTTACCTTTCGATTAATTTTACAGTTCCTGTATCGTGTCCAAACTGCCATCGATGTTATAAACATAAATCTACGTTGGTGAGACATTTGAGATTAGAATGCGGCAACAGGAAATGTTTCAGATGTCCAGAATGCGAAAAATCATTTTCTCAAAAGACTCACTTGAAATCGCACATGGGTTTTATTCATAAAATGATTTTACAATAATCTCGATTTCTTTGCAGGAATTTACGAATAAAGTGTTGTTGGTTTTCACGAGTGTTTTGTCCTTTTTTTCTTTGGGTTATAGCAATTGGTTTTTTAACGTTTTTGGATTTTAATTTAAATCGAGAGCTTTTTCGAGTTTATATGTTTTGTAAATGGTGACGTGACGGTTGTTCTGTTCCAGTTCGAATCATCAGCTATAAAGAGGCGAGCTTTATTAGACACACGTGTCATAATTGTGGACGAAAATACAAACATAAACAACATTTGACGTTTCATTTGAAATACGAATGCGGCGTTAGTAAAAAATTCAGGTGTACTTTGTGTGGTAAAGAATTTGCTCAGAAAAGTAATTTCAAAACTCATTGCGTTATAGTTCATAAATTAGTGTTCAAATAATTTATTACTTTACCAATTTGTTATAATTTTATATTGTTATATTTTTAAATCGTAATAAATTATGTTGTTCTTGGAATTTTCATTCTTGGTTCATGGTAAATAGGTATATCTAAACATTTACCTGTCTTGTTTGTAAAATATTCGTCGTATTACAAATTAATTCATTATTGATATTTTTTAATGAAATGATATCCTTATGTAAATTTTTTTATTCGTAGGTATTTTGTCGAATGCGGCATACAACAGAATAAGCAACTTATTGATAGGGGAATATCACTGTCCTAATCTATGCGGTCGCAAGTATAAACATAAATGTAATATGATGAAGCATTGGAAAAATGAATGTGGCCAAGAGAAACGATTCCAGTGTACTATATGTTCTAGATTTTTCACTCAAAAAGGGCATTTTAAAACTCATATGGGTCTGGTGCATCGTGTTTTGCCATCGTGAAAGTATTTTTTTTTTTTTAGAAACTGGTGGTTTGGCCACGATTATGTATTAAATTTGGTGTTGATTTTTTATAATTTTTATAATTACTTAGGATTAATTATTTGAACGTAAAATGTAATTTATTAATTTATTTCGTCAAGTACGAGTATGTAGTTTTGTTCTCGAATAAATTTGTGATGCTGTAGAATTTTTGCGAAGTTGTTCATTTTCCCAATTGATCCAATTTATACCCTTTTTGAAAAATCCCTCGAGTGAATTTCGTTTGACCATCATTCGTTTTATTTTTCAGATTTCGTGTCCATCTGTAAAGAAATGATACCCGATATGAGAATGGAGAATACACGTTACATATCATCGGTTAGGCGAATGCACCCTTGTATTAACAATTGCGGCAGGAAATACAAGTATAAATTTAATATGACCAAACACTGCAAATACTTTTGTTTTCAATGCCCCGATTGCTTTAGATTTTTTACTCGAAACGAAGTCTTCAAATCTCATATGATGATGATACATCGAAAAGTGTTAGCATAATGTTTCCTTAAAAAAATTATGTATCGATTATAATACATTTTTTTCTAGTTTTTGGTGTCTTTCTGGGTGATATTTTTGAAAAACTGCATATCCTCTTGAAAAAAAGAAAATTTCAAGATTTTGCTCATTTTAAAAAAATAATTTTCATTTCATCTTGTTGGGATTATAATTTTTTGTGGTTTTCAATTTTCATTCCATCGATTTCATTTTCATCTTTGATAATTTAAAGTTTGATACTGAAAACGTGCAATTTAAAAGTAAGTAAATTAGATAATTTTTACTTCGTACGATTCGATTTTCAACTAACCAATTGTATTCTTTCAGGTGAATTTTTTCAATCGACATTACGAAATTTCGCATCCGGGGTGCGATACAGTTGTCCAAATAATTGCGGAAAAACTTACTCGAGCGAGGCAAGTGCCAAATACCATTTCAAATACGAATGTGGCAAAGAAAAAGAATACCAATGTTCTAAATGTGGTAAACGTTTTTTGAGGAAAACAACGTTGAAAACACATTTCATCTACGTTCATAAATCAATTCCACCGTGAAGATGATTTCAGTGATGCGCAATTTTTAAGCTTTTTCCAGTGTGATTTGTTTTTTTCTACGTGTTGAATTTGAAATAAATTTTCATTAAGTACGTTTCAATTCTATTTGAATGATTTCTCGCTTCAATAGGAGTGTGATTATTAATGAGTTCTGTTACATTCGAAAACTTGTCTGTTTTTTTTTTTTTAGTAATAACCTCAAATGTTAGCAATTTTTGACCCGAAATAATTTTATACGATCACTAATACCTACTTACAATGTAAAAAGTGAACGTCCCTTTTGCACCCTTTCACATAGCCAACATGATATACCTATCTAAATTCGAACCACTGTATCGATTATTTCTCTAAATTCGAAAAATATCATATAAATTCGATAAATTTTTTTAGCAGGTTGGAAAAGTTCGAGCTTATTAAAATTTTTCGACACAAATGCAAGATTCAGTTGTCCGAATAACTGCGGAAGAACGTACTCGAGCGAAGGCAGTTCTAAATTTCATTACAAATACGAATGTGGAAAAGAGAAAAATTACAAGTGTAGTGCCTGCGGAAGATTATTTTTGAGGAAAGCTAATTTGAGAGCTCATCAAGTCAATATACACGGAATAATCTAATCTCTAATTCGACTCGTGATCAAAGTTTTGTTTTTCGATTGCTTAATCATTCGGTTAGGTATTTTCTATTTTGTTTTCTCGCTATATTTTTTATTAAAATGTTAACACTTCGAGTGGGTTTATTTATTTTGTACGAAAAGCATTAATCGAGGGATTTTTTTCGCTATATTAAATCGATTTTTTTGTTTAGAAATGAAACTGATTTGTCCGTCCAATTGTGGAAAGGTTTATTCCAGTAAGGGAAGTTTGAAGTTTCATTTGAAATACGAATGCGGTCGAGCTAAAGAGTTCCAGTGTAAAATTTGTAGCAAATTGTTTACCAGAAAGACTACCCTCAAGTCTCATCTTGGCATTGTGCATAAAATTATTTTAGCTTGATTAACGATGTAATACTTACGTATATGATAAGCCAATTAATACCTACGTGTGTTTTTAATGGCTGTGGCTCCTTTGAATTAATTTTTAAAAATATTCTTAAAGTGATAATTCGATGTTTTATTAAGTTTGAAGTTGTTAATTATCAGGTAACTCGCCTCGACGACTATTTTAGGTGGAGGAATCAAACATGTGATTTGAAGGGTTCACCAGAATTATTATTATTAACTTTTTTATGTTATTAGAAGTTACTAATTGGTATTTTTTAAAAATTTATTAAGCATTTAAAGATTTTATAAACCGATTTTTACGAATTTATCGATTTTGTCAGGTTATCAATTTTTATATTCGGATAAAAAAAATCGTTCTATCTTTCATGTTTTTCGTATGAGTAAGTTTTTTTTCTTTATAAGGTTTCATTGTTTATGTATCGTTTTTCTTCGACTTGAAAAAAATTAAAATTATATTTTTGAGTATATTTACTCGTTTGAAGTTCTGTGTGAAACTATTTTGCATTCGAGGGGCTTTTGGGAGTTCATTATTTTAATATTTAATTCAACTGTAGCTTCGTTTTAAGTGCTTGAATTTATATTTTAAGCAATTTCAACGCTGGTAAGTAAAATTCCCAATTGCGCATTTCTTTTAACCAATACATTGTTTTATGTTACAGATCCCATATCGTTTTTCAGAGGGATGATATCAGAGAAAGGATTTGATGAAAATATTTCACCTAAAATGTTTGAAATATACCATTGTCCAAACAACTGTGGAAGAAAATACAAGTACAAATTTAACATGACCAAACATTGGAAGTACGAATGTGGTCAAAAGCAATTCCAATGCCACGAATGTCTTAGATTTTTTTCACAAAAAGGAGTCTTGAAATCACACATGGTGTCGGTGCATCGAAAAATTTTAATGTGATTTTTTCGAATAAAATTCCTATTTACGTATTTTCTGATGGATCTATCTACTATTTTTTTTTTAGATTAAATGCCGTGTTTTTTTATCGGTTTGAAATAAATTTGTTCTCAAAACTAATGAAATGTTTTATTCGCATGCGACCTTTGGTTCATATTTTTCGGAATGCAGTAGTTACGAGCGTAGTTTGCCTGAAATAAAGTAATTTTTCAATATTTACATTAGGTAACATTGACTTGTTTCAGAAAACTTTATCATTAATTCGGTTAAAGCAATGGCAGCAGCAGTCGATTACAAAGCTGAGAAAAATTGTTCGCTGAGTCGTAAAGTTATACCATCGAATGACTTTTACTATCCTAGTGCCTTCAGTTTACCTGTATTCGATGTTGTTAGTCAGGATTCTAATAATATTGGTGAAAGTAAGAGAAGATACCCTTGTGGATTGTGTCACCAAACATTCACTAGGAAGGATAATCTTAAAAGGCATGTGGTCAAATTGCATAAAAATCCGTGACATTGATTTTTCAAGAAAAGGTGCGTGTTCTGTCTCATAATATGGTGTGAAAATTTGATTGACGATGTCAACTTTGAAACTAGTTGAATTAGGTGGATGATCGAAGAGCCATATGTGGAATGTGAATGTAACCTAAGTCTTAGTTTTTTAAGGATTATTTATTGTACGAGTATTTTAATTTATTAATATCGTTCCTATATTTTCTTTTAGTTTTAGTTCGTCTACCATGATTTTTCAATTCTTGTCTGATTTTTTTTTATTGAGAATCTTTTGAGTTTCTGGTATCGATCTTGAGGGAACAATTTTGAGTTTTTTTCCTACTGTGATCTCATTTAGGATATTTTTTTTCTAAGTATACAGGATATACTCTTTTATTATTTGAAAATGATGATTCATTTTAATTCGGTTTTTGACGAGTCTTCCTATTTCTTTCGAAACCGAGCCCTTTTTCGAGTCAATTTTTATTTTTTAATCACGAATGTTTCCTATTTTTGTACGATTTTGGAATATTGGTCAGTATTTTTACGCTTTTTGAGAATCATTTTTCATGTTTGTGTATTTTATAGTCGAAAACGGAAGTTATTTTAATTTTATATTTATTTCGTCGTAAGTCTGTTAAGTTTAGTGACATGTTGAATGATTTAGTCTCTAAAATAAATCGTGCATATTTTTAGTACCTATTTTTCATTTTTTCTATTTCTTTTTTTTATTGGCTCTTTTGTGCCCTGGAGAGATCTGATTGATGAAACTTGGAGATTTTCATTGATTAATGTAGATTAAATCGGATAAAATAAAAATTATCTGCTTTTGTTTTCCTATGTGAGATTTGCTACAAATTGAAAAAAAATTGCACTCACCTATTAACCCTCTAAAAAAAGTGATGCAGTGCAGAAATTTCAATTTCATCCCCCTCCAATTTTTTGTAGTTGTGATCTAAAAAAACAATTTGAAATTTCGAGTTTGTAATTTAGATATTTCAAGGCATCAAATGACCCAAAATTAAAATTTTTTATTATTTTATAATTTTTGTTTTCGATTTATAGTGAAAATTTGCACAGGAAATCTGCTTTCCAAGTTTTTCATACTTCCAACAACAATTTTTGAAAAATGATGCAATATTTTATTAGAAAAAATGGGCAAAATTTTGTCAAATTCGTCTTCGTATACGATTCAATTAATATTTTTGAGGAAATATTTTTATTCGCTGCATTTGTTGAACACGAATGTTTAAAAATCTGTACAGTTTTGCTGTACTATTATTTTTGAAGAAATCTTACATCTTAGCAACTATGATTCTTATGTTGAGATGAAAGTAAGGTTGAAAATTTTTCATTTGTCGTTTGGAAGGAACTTTTATAGTGTACCTAGTGGGATGAAAAATGTCCACATTTTTTAAAAAGCACTGGTTAATCTTGAAAGCTGATTTACTGTGCATCAGTTCAAATTGAAAATCCTCTGAAGTATGATTTCCTTATTTGTTTTTTGTTTTAAATGAAAGTATAAAAAAATTTATCTTTGGGTCATTTCGGGGGCAATAAAAAAATTATAGCAAATCTCACTCGGGAAAATGAAAGTAGGTAATTTTGATTCGATCCTATTTCCTGTGTCAAATTTCAATTTTCACTAATGAAAATAAGTTCATGCAGTAACTCATCTTCAGTCCGCATATTGCAATGGGAAATCTTGAATTTCATCCACCAGATCTCTTCTGTACACAAAAAGGTTAAAATAATTCGAAATTGTCGAATCAGAGAGAAAGAGATTGTGTAAAATCGAGAAATTCGCAATTAGTAGGCAGGTATCTACTTGCTTTAAAGTTTGAAAAAATTATTCCGTGATCTTTATTCGACAATTTCTTATAGCTTATCTGCTAAAGGTATCTACCTATTTCTATTGGTGGCGAGCTTACACAGCGATAAATATTCTAACGGTGTTAGTTCTCATCCTCTCAGAAAACATATTTTATTTTTATGGTTCTAGTTCACGTTTACGTGATTATATTAACTTGATGATTTTCAATAGGATCCAATGGATATACGGTTGATCGATATTACGGAAATGTTAAATATTATTCGTGTTTAAATTGTGGAAAAGCGTATAAAATCAAAGGCAACTTGTCACGTCATTTGAAATTCGAATGTGGAGATGTGAAACAATTCACCTGCCAATTATGTCATCGCAAATTCAAAAGACCGGATCATTTAAGAGAGCACATGGCAGGTGTTCATTCGAAACTTTTGGAATGGAAGAAATAAACCGCGAATTATTTCTATGTACTAATTAAATTTTAAATGCATATTTTACTCTCGTAATACGTATAAGTGTACATTTTTAGACCTTTTTGTAGTTGATATGATCAATTTTGGTGCTAATAATTCAAACAAATGTGTATTTTAAGATTAAGGCAGTAAACCAAAAATTTTTATACTCATTCGTATACTGTATATTTACCAAGATTATTTCTTCTTTATTAGAATTTTTTCATTTGAAATTTTATTTTATTTTTCTTCATTTCGAAGGTATTGTATTAGACATGAATTTCCAACATTTTTCTTTAGAGGTACTTAATCACAATCAATTTACGAATAGAACTACATCAATTTGTATTATTTTTCATAGGATTTGTTTCCAACAATCATCGAACGGATAGAGAAGGAAATTTCATCTGCCCCAATAACTGTGGAAGAAAATACAAGTATAAAGGCAACTTGCAGAAACACATGAGATATGAGTGTGGAAGTACAGGAAGATTCAAATGTAAAATCTGTAATAAAACGTATACTCAGAAAGCATCGCTCAAGACCCACATGGGCCTTGTACACAGACTGATTGATCCAGATGCGTTGGCATTTTTGCCATGACTTTTGATTCGTGTTTGAAGAACAAGGTATGTTGGTTCACAGTTTGTGTTTGTTATCATCATCAATAATAAAGTAATTCGTTTTTTTTTACCACATTGATGTGTATTATTTGCTCATGTTGGAATGTTGGTGTCTTGTTTTACTTTAGTGGAAGTGGAATTAAACACCTACTGAATTTTAGTTTAATTCGCTAATTGTATTATTTTCCACAGGATATTCCAACTATGATCAAATGGTGTATCAAGATCAAGAAAAAAATTTCATATGTCCTAATAACTGCGGAAGAAAGTACAAGAACAAAGGTAATCTACACAGGCATATGAGATACGAGTGTGGAAGCGAAAGACAGTTTAAATGTAAGATCTGCTTGAGAGAATTCACTCAAAAAACAAGACTCAAAAGTCACCTGAGTGTTGTACATAAACTGGTTGCTATCAATACTATGCCATTTTTATTTTTATAGATTTTTTTTAGACCTATTACGACTTCATGAAGTATATTTATAATTTGTGTTATGTACTTAATCGTGATAAATTTAATGTTTTCGTTCATGTTATATCCATACGAGTATTATTTACCTATTATTTTCTAGATGTATCGTTCTCAAAATTATCGCCGAAATTGGATTTTTTTTTTTAATACGAAAGGATGTACGAAATACATTTTTTGAAAATTCTGTTCTGTGAATATTTGTGTTCTAACATTTTTCTGTGTACGAATCTTTTAATTTACTTACCTACGTATGGATAGAATCATTTATCAAATTGGAATCTAACTTGATACGAATTTGTATTATTTTTCGTAGGATTATTTTCCAAAGAATATAAACAAACATATCAAGGAAGAATTTTTATCTGCCCGAATAATTGTGGAAGAAAATACAAGAACAAGGGTAGTTTACAAAGGCATGTGAGATATGAGTGTGGAAGTGAAGGACACTTCAAATGTCAAGTGTGTCAGAAAAGTTTTACTCAAAAAGTAACACTTAAAACTCACATGGGTGTTGTACATAAACTGATTGCTTTCGATGCTACGCCATTTTTATCGTGACTTTTTTTTCTAATTTTGGTATACTCATATTTATTGATAATCAATTTCGTTTGTGTTATGTAATTGTGAGAAATGTAATATTTCTGTTCGTGTTATAATCTTAAGAGTAGATAATATTTATTATTTTTATGAGTTATCGTTCTCAAAAGTATCATTTGTTTTGAAAAAAAATTTATTGCAAAAATAGAAAAAATTTATCAAACATTAGGCTTTTTTTTGGGATTTGAAAAAAATTTCAGAAATTATGCTGAATTGTAGGCATTTTGTCAGACAGCCTTTCACCTAGGTAAATTTTTTCAAAAAATTGTCCAAGTTCTCAAAAGTCAGACATTGGGTTAAACTGGATTAATCTGACTTTTTGAACATGAAGAATTTAAGAGATTCTGACTTTTTGGACTTGAGAAAAAGTTTATAGGGTGAGCAGCCGATTTTTCGAATTTGGAAAAATTTAGGACTTGAGATTTCAAACCAATTTTTGGACTTGAAAAATTTCAGAGAGATCGCGCTGACTTTTATTTTGTTTCAAAATCTTTTTGTGCACGAATCCCTTAATTTACTCACATTGATACGAATTTGTATTATTTTTCATAGGATTATTTCCCAACGATAAACAACCATATCGAGGAAGAAATTATATCTGTCCAAACGATTGTGGAAGATCATACAAGAACAAAGGTAGTTTACAAAGGCATGTGAGATATGAGTGTGGAAGTGAAGGACACTTCAAATGTAAAGTGTGTCATAGAACTTTTACTCAAAAAGGAACACTTAAAAAGCATTTGATAATTATGCATAAATTGATCGATACCGATGCTATGGTATTTTTACCATGATGTTGCAATTTTAAAGTACTTACACCTGTATCAGTAATAAGTAATTAAGTACATCATCTACCTAAATTAATTTTTGTTGTTTTTTTTGCAAATATTTTAATTTTTGTGATCTTATGATAAGAGTATATTATTTTTTATCATATTGTTTTTTGTTTTAATGTTCCTCGAAAAAGCATGAAATACATTTTTTTTTTGGAATTATACTAATGTACATAATCTAACACTTTTTTGTTTGTTCCTTATTCACTCGGGTATCTGTTCACCAATGAAATCATTTACAAAATTGAAACTGTAACGTGCTGTAAATTTTTATTATTTTTCATAGGTCTACTTTCCTGTTACCCAACCGACGAGAAAGGAAATTTTATCTGTCCTAATGACTGTGGGAAAAAATACAAGAACAAAGGTAGTGTACAAAGGCATATGAAGTATGAATGTGGAAACGAAAAACACTTCAAATGTAATTTATGTCACAAAAACTTTACTCGGAAAGAGTCGCTTAGAGTTCATATAGGCATTGTACACAAAAGATTTACTATAACGTGACTTTTTGTTTCAATTTCCAAATACCTACTTGAATTTATTTTTTGTTTTTAGCTACGCGTACAATTGTTATTGTTTTTTTGTTCTTGCAATTAGTATAAGAAAAATTATATTTTATAACCAATTTTTTTTCAAATGTAATCAAGGTGAATAATTATAGTTTTTTAAGTCTTTTGCATGAATTTAGTAATGCTTTTTTGTATGGTTCTGAATACCTACGTACACTTGGGATACCTAATACCTACGTCAATAAGATTATATGGTGAACTGGTTACCTATTTGAACTTATTATAAATTTGTATTATTTTCTATTTCTGTAGGATTACTTTCCAAAACTATTCGAACAAATAGAGAAGGGAATTTCATTTGTCCCAATAATTGCGGAAGAACGTACAAATATAAACGTAACTTGTGGAAGCATGTGAAATATGAATGTGGAAATGACGAAGGGCATTTCAAATGTACAATTTGTCATAAAACTTATACCCAAAAAAAGACACTCAAAACTCACTTGGGCGTTGTGCACAAACTGATTTATCCTCATGGTTCAGAATTTATCCTATGACTTTATTTTCATTGTTCGAAAATATGTTTATTATATTGTTTTTATTCGTATTTGGTGATTCTTTTCGTATTAACGTTTATTTTACCATAAAATGATGTTATTTTGAAAGGAGGTGCATTTTTAAGGCCATTTTTGTGCTCAATTATTTGTATTTTGAGATCTTGAAAAAGAAGAATGAGATTTGTCGAAACTTCGATAGCTAATTTTATGGTTTGAATGTTTTTGATGTGGCACGTATTTTTTGTGAAAAAACTTGTATTGAAGAAAAATGTGTAATTCGTTCATTTTACTTCTTCGTTGTAAATAATTCCAAAATTAGTCTGAAAAAATGGTGGTGTCAGGTCATTGAATTTAAAAATTTTGAAAATTTTTGGAACCATTGCAAAAAATTGCAAAAATTTTTTCGCACCAGATTGAAGTTGGTTGTGATTGTTGGATTAACTTTCTAATTCATAATTTTTTTCTGGAAAAAATTGATTTTTTTTATGTATGAAAAGTTTATTCTTCCCAGTTTATTTTGTGAAAAAGTAATCGAAAAAATAACGAATTTGAAAAAAAAAATTGAGCTATGCTCGATTTGCACGAATATTTTTACAGAGCTATAATTTGGATAGGGGTGTGAGAAATGTTCAACGCGAAGGGTCAAAATATGGAAATTGAAAATTTTTAAAAATTGAAAAGCCTCTTCCCAACCTCAAATGAGGTCGATAGTTCAAAAAACGTACATCTTACTCGACTTGGATTATGGTTTACTAACTTGTGTCCAGAATGAGAATTTTTTGCAATTTTTTAAATAGTTTGAGAAATTTTCAAGGTTTTTGACTTTAATGATGTGACCTCCTTAACCTTAATGGACTTTTGGCAGAATTGATTACCAATTGTTTTGATTTTATACCTACTAGGTACTCTTTTAAGCCATTCAAACGGAAAGATACCCTACCGTTTTCAAAAATGTTGTTTAATTTTATCTACTTATTTGTTCTGGTGTTTCTAACAACAAACAATAATTTTTGTATCATTTGTTTTCATGTTATTTACTGTTCTCATCCTTTGTTTTGTTTTTCTATAAAATTAAAGGGTTGTAGAGTCGTTTTTTGGTTTTTTGTACATTTAAATAACAAAAAATATCGCTGTGCCTTCGCAATGTTCGATTTAACAATTGCTCTCGCAGCTTTTAAAAAATATAATATTTCTAATTACTTTTCGCAGGCTTTTACATACCATTGGCAGTTAATAGATCATCCCACGAAATAGAATTTCCTTGTCCGAATAAATGCGGGAAAAAGTACAAACACAAATCGAGTCTGTATAAGCACATTAAATACGAATGCGGTCAAAGCCCCAACTTCAGGTGCCACGTTTGTAATAAATGCTTTTCTCAAAAAGTATCGTTGAAAACACATTTAGGATTGATGCATGAAATATTATCGGTGAAATTGTAAACTTTTATTATTTATTGTACTTACATTTACTTACCTATTAATAAAATTACGTTTTTTTTGTTCTTGATCGTGCCTTGTCGTTTTTTTTTTCAATTCGTGTATTTTCGCTTTATGGGCTGAAGGATTTGTTCGTATGTGATATCATGATTTTGGGCAACGTACTCACTCGACTAAATATTTATTCTGTTCTAGTCTTCAATGAAAAAATCAAAACGTTATTTTACGAGAAATTTGAATGGTATTTGAAAAAAACCGATAACTCGATTCGAAAACCATGGTATCAAGAAAGGATAACCAAATCGATTCAAGAAATTCTCAAAGCTCGACGCGTCGATCACAAAAGAACCAGTTTGCAATACCATTTGATTAGTAAATTCGACCTATTGGAAGACGGAGACGATATTCGATTAATCGAACGGAGAAAAACATCCGGTGATCCGATTGTTTTAGTCACCCCTGTCGAGCATTATTACGACGTGTTGCTCGAGACTCATATGAGCACCGGACACGGGGGCAGGGATAAAATGCTGAATGCTATTAAACACAAGTTTAAAATACCACGATCCGCCATTGAAATATTTATTTCGTTGTGCGATATTTGTTCTTCAAAAAGAACCAAACAGAGATTGTGGTTTTAATGTGATATTTCCTTCAATTTTCGGGAACACTCGAGCTTTTTTTTATTGTTGTTGAAATTTGTTTTAATTGTTGAGATTCCTTTGTATTGTTTACTCGCATATGTTGTTCTCTTCCTCGTTTTGTTGATTAAGTTGAGTTACGTTTGATAAGAATATTTTTCCCCGTGATTTTTTTTTAAAAAATAATTAAATATTTTTTCATTTACTCAATTTTATTTCGATTGGTTTGTTGACGAATGACCATGTCAGATTTAGAAAAAATGATCTGATGATTTATTTATCGACCAATTTGCCAAAAAAGTGGCCTACTTGATGACCAGTAACTTTTCGGTATAAATGATTTGTTCGTTCGAGTTGATTTTTTCCTCGTCTCTAAATGCGTCGCTTTATTCGTAGGAAGAAGAAATTTCACAGTGACTAGAGAGGGTGACGATTGGATATTCATTTGCCCGAATAATTGCGGACGAAAATACAAACACAAATGTAACTTGTACAAGCATTTGAAACACGAATGTGGCAAAGATCGACAATTCGAGTGTCCAGTTTGCCTAAGACGATATACTCAGAAAGCCTCCCTCAAGACACATATGGGACTCGTTCATAAAATCATCGCCCCTATTAATACGTGACAAATGTACTCGTATTTGTATTTATTTCTTTATGTTATTTTTCTATTTCGTTGAAATACATTTTTTACACGTGAAGTATCATACGAATCGTCGAATTGTTTCATTTTCCAAGTATTTTTGACTAACATCACCGTTTCCACTTGATTAAATCGTGCTATGGGTATTCAAAAGTAGGTAACTACATACTTTGTGTACTTTTTTAGTTCGTGGCAGCCTTCGACATAAGTATTTCTCAAATGGCTCCTATTATTGCTGCGCTGCTTGCAATAAAATGTACAAACACAGATCCAGTCTTTCGAAGCATTTGAAATACATATGCGACGGTTCGAAACAATTTCAATGCAATATATGCTTCAGAGAATTCGCCAGAAAAGATGTACTCAAAAGGCATTTACTAAAAATGCATAGTATAGCTATTTAATATTTTGTCGATATTTTTATCATTCGTTTTAAATAAAGTCATTTTTCATTTTTGTGGTGTTGCCTTTTCTTGGGACTTCTTGGGGCTGAAATTTACATTTTTTCACTTACTAACTACCTTTCGTTTGCAGATATTTGCCAAGTGACTATAAAAACCGAACCAGGTGAGCATCTCGTGGCTGAAAATTTGGAAGTGGTGAAAAAAGCCGACTTTTGTTGCAAATATTGCAGAAAAGAGTTTTACGACGAACGAGTTTATCGGAATCATGTAAAACAGCATCTTGTTTTTTATTAATGTTTCTTCTAAAATGAAAAAATGAATTAATCCGGTGTTTTATTTTTGGCTATTGAAGTTTTTAAATTGTTTAAATTGCGTTAATTTACACATATTTGTATAGTATTTATTTAGATACCTGATATCTCGTAATTTATATTTTTACTTGCTTATTTTTGTAAGTTTTCATAGTAAAACCGAGTTGAAAATTACACGTATTTAAATTTTTTTACCTAGATCGTTGCCAAACGACGCTTTATTATTTTGTATATTTTACATACAAAGGTCAGTTGCTTAATGCATCTTATAATTATCGACTAAATCTTTATAAATTTCGAAAATTTATGCTTTTAAACTAATTGTAGTTTTTTATTTCAGATATCGACCATATTTCAAAACTTGGCGACGTAGTTCAGTCCCTAGATGCGAGAGTTTCCTTGATGAGTAATGTATTCATATGTCCGAATGGATGTGGAAGGCATTATAAATACAAAGGAAATCTTACCCAGCATTTAAAATTAGAATGTGGCAAAGAGAAGCAATTCAAGTGTCCTTATTGTGGAAGATGGTTCTATCACAAGTCACACATCAAGAAGCATATTATCGTCGTTCATCATATGATTTGGAATCCATCTATGAATACCCATATCTGAAATGTGGGTGTTTCAAGAGTTTTGATTTTTTGGAACAAATTTGAATGTGGTAGAAAAGAACAAATATTTATCTCTTATCGACTTTTTTACTCGAATGTCAGCTTATGTGTAAAGATTCTTCGATCAATTCAATTCAGGGATTCTTAAATTTAATTTAAGTGTGAATTATACTCTGCTTATATGGGACGTGAGAAATAGGATCTTACTTTTTGAGATGGAATGATTTTAATGAAATTTCTTTATAAAAGATGCAAAATTGTCAATTGTGTAAAAAAATTGAACGTCCTGTATCAAGATACGTAATTTTGTGTTTCGTTTTTGTGATACCAAAATTTATACTTTCAATTCGAACGAGGTGTATTGATTTTTTTATCAACATTTTATGAATAGGTATGATTGTTTTGTAAAATTATGGTTGATTAATTTTCATAACTTATACCTAAGATATTGTACATAATTCGAGTTTTTATTTTAATGTTGTTGAGCAATACTTATGTAAAAAAATAGGTAAATACAAACGATTTCTACTGTAAATGCTTGTACGAGTTCAGAAACAGCTTTTAATGAAGCGAAGTGCTTTTCTTGCTGATTCTGTTACTTGATTTATTAAACTCTGAAAACATTGGACGATTATGAGTATTCGTCCATGTTTAGGTTCTGGGATGGATCGAATTGCATTTCTTTTTCGAAAGTTGAATAAGGAAGAAGTAATACGAAAGTTGTGTTTAGACCTCAAAACGACCTGATAAGAAAGTCATCACCCGACTGAATCTTCATTTTCTCCAAATTTCTTTAAAATCTGACATTTTGAAGATTGAAAAAAAAATACTCTTGAGAGAAACTTTTTTATTTGAGAATATCATTGGTGTCCATTTTTTCCTAAATACAGCTAAGAGTGAAAAATCGCTACCTATGACCTTTTTGAGTAAAATTATTATACATTTTTAGTTCATTTCAATAAAAATGTCTTCAGAAATGAGTTGAACATGGGTATGTTTTATGGCTGGGAAATGAGAAATTATTTTCCATAATCATTTTCAATTTGATTAATTGAAATGATCAACAAATACTTCGTGAAAATTGTTGAAAGTGCTGTTGAAATGGTTAGAAATTTCATAAAAATCAGTGCAAATATTTGAACTTTTCATATATAAATCATTTAAAGTATTTTATAAAGTATGAAAAAATCATAAAAAAGCTCGAAAATTTTGTAAAAACTGTAAATATATCATAGAAATACCAAAAAAATTACGAAAATTCGTAAAAAAAGTTCGTACAAATTGTAAAAACATTAAAATCATTTTAAATATTTTAAAAAATCGTGAAAAACGATGAAAATCGTCGAAAATAGTGTTAGAATTATCAAAATTTTTCCATAAATTAGTAGAAGTATTGTAAAAACGGTCAAAATATCATTAAATTTGTTAAAAATATAAAATATTGTTGAAAAAGTAAAAAAAAATTGAAAATGTAAAAGTTATAGAAACTGCTGAAAAATTGTAGAAATTGTCATAAAACTCAATCCTCGAAAATATGTTAGTAATTGTCGACATTTTCACCAAAATCAGTAAAAATGTTGTAGAAATGGTCAAAAAAAAACATGAAAATTGTCGAAAATCTTCTAAAAACTGCTAGAACTTTCACTAAATTTTCGTAAATTTTCATAATTTGTTTTATCGTTTTTGCGATATTTTCAATGAATTTTTGGAACGTTCTGACAGTTTTTATTTCAAGAGATTTTTATTATTTTTTACGATGTTTTTTTTCACTGATTTTTATGGAAATCTGAACAACTTTTATGACTTTTCGACAATTTTAATAGTTATTTGGCAGTTTTTAGAATATTTTCGCCGATTTTTGTGAAAATTTTGACAATTTTCAACAACAAGTTTCACGATTTTCATGTTTTTTTTGCATTCTTTCATTGTGTTTTTAATGATTTGTAGATATGCAAATCTAAACAATTTTTACAATTTTTGTCATTTATTCGCCATTTTTGACCACTTCTATGATATTTTTACCAATTTTTAGGAAAACTTTATTCATTGCCACAAAATTTTCCACAATTTTTAAGATTTTTTGGCCATTTTTAAATCTTTTTTTAGAATTTTTATTGACTTGTTTTATATAATTTAGATTTAAATATTCCTATTTTTACAGGGAATTCAAAGAACAAAAGTGATTTTTTGAGTACCCTTGAAAAATAGAAGAAAGGTAAAACTGGTCACCAATAGTGTTTTTGAGTAGAAACATGGTACACCAATACGACAAGTTCTTCAACTCTTTGCCTTACCATTCAAAGACGCTTTGATTTGTGGAAAGACCATGTAAACCCCCCCCCCCCCCCCCCCCCCCCCCCCCATCAGTCATCCAAGTTGATTTCTGGCCAATTTTAAACACGATGCTAAAAATTTGATTCCCTTATTATATTGTTCCTTTTTTGGAATTTATATTCTGTATTTTTAGTCGATCTGGAGCATTCAGCGAGAAATCCATTATTTGAGGATTTTTTAAAATTTATTCGAAAGTCATCAAAACGCATGTAAATGAACTTGGGCAGCTGAAAATTTTGCTTTCGTTCACTTTCAAGTCGTTTAATCCAATAATTACAATTTAAGCAAATTCCAGCTTGAAGGTTCGCGAGTGATTTTTTGTTGCAATAGTAAATTTCAAAAATTGTCGAATCGATACGAAATGGAAAATTCATAATTATAAATTGAGAAAGTGGAGAGAAAGGGTCGATACACTGTAGAAATGCCCTTTTTCGGGCATTCGTGGAATTTAATTTCGATTCGATGATTTTTGAAATTTCGGGGAGAAAATTCGAAATACAAATTTTCATCTTGCAGCACTTTCAATCACACATTACATAGTTATATGATCATCGATCAAAGATACAAGGTTACAAGTAGCGTAGTATAATTGTCTTGTTTATGAAATTGTTGACGTATTGTTGGAAAAATATGATATTTGCATAAAAATGACGCGAAACCGATGTGAAATTTTATAGGTCACTGCACGATCGACTCGACATTCTCGAATGGTTTGGATAAAATTTACGGCTGCGTGAAATGCGGAAGATCTTACGTCTCGATGAGTAATTTAAACAGGCACCTTAAATTCCAATGCGGAGGTCGTAGGAAATTTAAATGCCCACTTTGCCATAAGAGATTTGTCCTTAAACAGCACTTAAAATCGCACTTAATCAACATTCACAAATCATTAATCGAAGACGTGTAGTACTCGTACATTACAATTAACTATCGTACTAGTAAATTTCTACGTATAATTTTTCTTTAAATGTGTGTACTCGTTTTAAATATAACCGTAAGTATGTTTTTTTTTTGCATTGTGTGGAACCAAATGAGCAGCCTTTTATTTTCTCTGTGCAGGTCGAACTTTCGCCAACCCGAGGTGCAAAAAAAATTACGACTTCGAAGTTGATTGGGATGGGTATTACATTTGTCCTAATAAATGCGGACGCAAGTATAAAATAAAAGGAAGCCTTACCAAACATTATACTTTAGAATGCGGAGTTCAGCCTCAGTTTCGTTGCGGACTTTGTTCCAAATCGTTTAAGCAAAAAGTTACGTTGAAAGCTCATCTTGTATCTATACACGGAAAAGTACCAAATTAATGTTTGACTCGATCATTTGTGTGATCTGCACCGATGTAAAAATTACCCCTACAGAGTTTTTTCTTCGTTGTACTTGTTGATTGTTTTTTGATTCCAATTTCAACTTTTTTTCTCTTCAATAATGTCTTTGGTGTGTTTTTTTCTAAACTAGTCATATTTTTAATGTAAATACGTTTTTCAGGGTTTGAATTTTTTAATTTTAGAATATGATTAGAATTTATTTGGTTTGTTGATTTTTTTTTAATCGATTGCCAAATTTTCATTTCCAATTGATCGGTGTTTATTGTTTTTTTATTTTTGTTTGTTATTATTAAATTTTTTCAATCATTTTGAAATTGTTTATTTATAAGTGCAGCGTGTTAGGAGAAGTTGATTAAAAATTTCTGTACTGTGCATAATGCAATTTTTAAAAAAATTCTTTTATTATTCTACTCGTACTTGTGTATCTTTCACACTCTCTCGATATAACCAATCAATTTTTTTGGCCTTATTTGAAGGATTAATTCGTAATTTCTCATGATTTAGGAAAATTTGGTGGTATTCAGAATTACGATCCAACTCGTAAAGGTATGTATTACGCTTGCCCTAATAAATGTGGTCGAAAATATAAGCATTTGGGAAACATGAAGAGACATTTGAAATTGGAGTGTGGCGTCGAGCCACAATTTCAATGCAACGTCTGTGGCAAGAAATTTCGGCAAAAGGTGCACGAGCAGTCGCATATGTTGACTCATTTACGAGTTAGCATTTGAATTATTTTTTCCAAAGATAATGTTATCAGTTTTTGTTGTTTTTTTACTTATTTTTTATTTTGATTTGTATGTTTATACTTGAACAATTCTATTGGTAGAAATAAAACCAATTTATTATACTCGAGTCGAATTTGGTTTATTATTTGTCGATTGAGGAAAAGAAATGTGAATTATTGTGTTTCTCAAAATTGTGCTTATTCTCTGTCTCGACATTTGATCAAATAATTTTTTTCTGTAATCTCTATTGTACTATTAATTTATTTTTCATTACGTAGGAAGGATTGATCGTAATTCAAATGGCTCAAATACAACCGTTTATCACATTTGTCCCAATGAATGTGGTCGTCAGTATAAGTACGTTAAAAATTTGAGAAAACATTTGAAATTGGAGTGTGGCGTCGAGCCACAATTTCAGTGTCAGGTTTGCGGTCGAAGATGTAAGCAAAAAGTGCACTTGCAATCGCATATGTTGGTTCATTCGCGACAAGAATTGATAAAATATAACGATACAAACTTACCATTGTTTCTTTAATAATTTTTATTTTTTCATTTGTATCCTTTATCATGGTGTGGTGTTGGTTTTTAAATTAATTCATAATATGTATTTTTTCATACTTGATAATTGATTCGTAGAAATAAATGTTTCAATTTGTTTGTTCGTGTCTAAAATATTTGTATTCTTATACTTACCTGCCAATTACTTCTTTCTATTTTCCCTTTTCTTTGTTCTGATGGCTACATGAAATTATGTAATTTTTCAGCAATCAGTTCCCTGTTCTTGCCCGATACAGAAACACGTTACGTATGCGATAATAATTGTGGCAAAATGTACAGATCCAGAGGTGGCTTGACCAATCATTTAAAATACGAATGTGGAAAAGAGCCTCAATTCGCGTGTAAAATTTGTGGTCGTAAATTTAGACAGAAAGGCAATTGTAAAACTCACATGGTTGTGTTTCATCGTTTTCGTCATACCAGTAGAAAGAAAACGATTTTTTTTAAATGAACGACCAAGGTTACAGGGTTGCCCATATTTAGATGGTTGATGGTTTTGAAAATGAGAAAAAAAACACTTTGAGAGCAAAAATCTCGAAAATTAAGCCCCCTAGGAAAAAAAGTAATAGCTCTTAGGAGAAAGAGAATTTCAAACTCGACGATTTTCATCCCTTGTATTTTTTTCGTAGCACCCTTAGTTTGGTCAGAAAATCCATTTTTATGGGAAATTTACAAAGACGATGTCATTTTTTCGAGTTTTTAAGATTTTGTGAATTCCCCATAAAAATGAATTTTCTGGCCAAACTAACGGCGCTACGAAAAAAATGCAACGGATGAAAATTGTAGAGTTTGAAATTTACCTTTCTCTTAAGAGCTATTAATTTTTTTTCTAAGGGGCTTAGTTTTCGAGATTTTTGAAGTCGAGTGTTTTTTTTCCATTTGCAGAACCGTCGACTTTTAGAATGAGCCGCCCTGTATAGTCTGGCCTGGAGATTTTTGGGGAACAATTTTTAAGCTTTTTTCATTATTACGATCTCATATAACAATGATTTTCAGTTGCCTACTCATTTGTAAAATTTTTCAAATAAATATCATAAAAAAATCGAATGTTTTCATTTCACATGTTCGTGGTGTACTTTCATAATCTGGCATTTAACCAAAATTCGCTATACCTTCGCTTTTGTAATTTTACAAACGATAGATTTACTTAGTTTTGTACTAACTCGAGATGATTTTTAGATTTCAGCAAAATTCAGTGGTCAGAAAAAGACTTGATTTGTTTACCGAGCAGTTTGTCGAACAGTTTACCGAGCAGATTGCCTTGTAGCGAATTCAACGGATATGCTGATAATGGATTGATCACTGAAGGATTCGACGGATATGGTATTTCTTGTCCTAAAGGATGTGGAAAAACCTACAAATACAAGAGTAGTGTTCGTAATCATCTGAGGGAATGTGGAATCGAACCTCAATTCATTTGTCGAGTTTGTAAGCGTAGGTTCACGCAGAAGGGTAATTTGAAAGCTCATTTGATTAAAATTCATTCTCACGTCGAACTTATTTGAGTATAATACTAAATAGGTAGGTATTTGTGTGGTTTATCGAATAGGGTATATATGTAATTATAAAATTACGAAACCAGTTACCTAATTTTATTCTCAGTTTTTTTTCTTCCAAATACTGTACGAAAGTTTTTATGAAACCAAAAATTTTATTTATTATGTCTTCGGATGTATTTAACCAAATCATCATTTTTGTATAATTCGTTTTTTAAATTACTTACGATCTAAGTAATATTATTTTATCGAGATTTTAATTAAATATAATTTTGTTTTTATTTACGAATTTTTCTTTCAATTTTCAACAAGATTTTCAAAAAAGCTAAGCATTTTTGGTATTGTGAAATTGAATTGTGATAAAATGGTGGCAGAGGGGGAATGGTCCAATGATCAACAATGAACCTAGATAACAAAAATTTGAGGCAAAAATGTGAAGATTTTCTCATTTTGACCAAAAATTCTGCTATTTCTGTATCTATGAAATTAGCTAAAAACTGATTCGCATCAAAGTTGTGGATTAAAAGGTTACGAACATGTTTTCGATTGATTGGAAAATTTCGCTTTGATCCCTTATTCGGTGTCAATTTTACAAATAGTTAGTCTTTAGATTTTGAGTTTTCGAATTTCGATCTCGACCTAAATAGAAATGGACGACAGCTTCGCACGAATTTTGATTTCAGCACCAAATCAACAATGTTATGATTTTCTTCATCATTTATCTTTGTTTGGTTTTCAGGGGTCGGTATCGGATACGTCAGGCCTAATAATAGCAACTTGGATTCAGAAATAACGTATTTCTATTGTCCTCATGGCTGTGGAAGGAAATATAAATATAAATGGAACTTGAATCAGCATTTGAAGTATGAATGTGGCCAAGAAAAACAATTCAAATGTATCAAATGTAGTAAGACTTTCGCTCATAAAGGTACCTTGAAATCTCATCTGGTTTCCGTTCATAAATCTCTACTAAACACATAATTGATGAATTCGTTTAGTTACGATTATTATTATTTTTACTCGTTAAATGTTTCCACGTTTCGTTCTAACTAAATTACTCTCGTGTTCATTATGTACTAATAAATTTTACGTGTTTTGTGTACGTGATTCGTGTTTTTGTATTTTTTTCTCTCGATCATCTTGTATAGGTTTTCTTAATGATCGCCCTGCTTTTGTATTGTTTTAGAGGAATCGCCTAGAATGTTCGTTTGTCCGAATAAGAAATGCGGTCGTAGGTATAAATACAAAGGGAATCTCAGTTCGCATATGAGATACAATTGTGGGCGCGAAAGACAGTTCACATGCCATTTGTGCTTGAAAGCTTTCCATCTAAGACACACGTTAAAAGTTCATTTGCTCAAAGTGCATAAACTTAGATTGTTTTTGAAAAGTGCTTTTGAAAAGTTGAAATAATTTTTTTTTGTCTGGGAATTTTGAGTATTTCATTGTTTTCGTGTGTTCACTTCTTTTGTACTTGTTATTTGGTTTTTGTCGATTTTTTGAGTTTCATTCATGTTTTTTCAATTTTCTAGAATAATTTACTTTCGTTTGCATGCAGCTGTTGTTATACCATTTGTACTTACTTGATGTTTTTGATGCTAATTTTCGAATCATTCGAGAAGTTTTTTCTCTATGAGTTCATCTCGAAATAATTCAGACTTCTTGCTTATTGAAATTTGTTGTTGAATTGTTGATTGCATAAATAAAGAATTGAATTGAATTGAACCTCATCTCTTTGCTGCTTATTTACTGAATAGTTTAATATAGTTTTTTCATCATCATTGGCAAATTTGTTTTTTTTTCAAGCAAATTTTCGTAAAAATTATTGAAAAACTTGAATTTTTTGCTCTTTTTTACGAATTGAGTATTTTTGATCTGGAAAAATTTTAACATGAAAATTAGTGGGAAAAAATTAAAGTTTCTCGATTTTGCTGAAATTGCAATATATGCTAGATATAGACTTGAAACAAGTTCAGATATGATTTTTAGGCCCCCTAGGTCATCTCGGAGGGAGTTGTGGTCTGTGGGCTCCCAAAATGGCATCATGGTATTTTAAAAGAAGATTTAAAAAAAGGGAAAACATGAACGAATTTAGTCTAAATGCAGGTTGGTGGTGTATTTAGGTGTCATTGGTGATGAATTGCAAAAAAAATCAATCAGAGATGATCCGTTAAGGGGGGGAATGGGCAAAAAATAGTTTTTTGCATTCTTAATTGTGACCATCACGATGTGAAGTTTTACATCTATACTATAGGTACACAATATAAGTATGTTTTTTTCAGAATTGTATATCTGAAAGGGGTTACTAAAATGACCCTTAGAAAGCTTAAAATGTCCACTTGACCTTGAAAAGTGTTCGATTTTTTTTCTTTCAATTCCATAAATTACCAGTTGGTTCATAAAATAATTTGAAAGCGATTAATTTTTGTTGATTGCTCGAGGATTGTTCTTTTCGACTGACACGTTGCCTGTTTTTCTCCATTTTTCTCCCAATTTTTGTGTTCCTATGTTACAAAATAACCGATGCATCTTCATTTATTATTATTTGCTTTTAGAAATATTTACAGGGTTGCCGTTCGTTTGCCCAAATGCTTGTGGCCGTAAGTATAAGTATAGAAAAGGACTCAGCCAACATTTGAAGTACGAATGTGGACGCGAAAAACAATTCAAATGTATCAAATGTGATAGAACCTTTGCTCGAAAGTTTCACTTGAAGAATCATCTCCGTTCTGTTCATCAATATTTAATGTGACTGTAGTTTTTACTGAATGCCCTAGATCATTTCATCATAAAAATAATTTGAAAAATCGTCTCTGTATTTTGCACTAAAAAATCTCATGAAAATTTTACAAATTTACTCCTCCCCCCCCCCCCAGCGGGAGCATAAAGTTTGTTTTTTATTTGATTATTATTTTTAACATTTTATCGATCATATATAATATATTTTTTTTTCTAAAGAGAGTTTACGAATGATTATTATTTTTTTTATTCGTTGAATATTTTGAATTCGATGTTTAGTTTTTGATCAAATTACTCACATGTTCATTGTTTACTAATAAATGTTGCATGTTTTGTGTGCATAGTTGATGTAACTATTTTTTTTCGTCCTGAAATTCTTTTCGATCATCATGTACCACGTTTTCATCATCATCGTGCTGCTTTTGTATTGTTTCAGAAGAATGGCCCAGGTTTGACTGTCCGAATGAGGGATGCGGTCGTAAGTATAAATATAGAGGAGGTCTGAATTCACATTTAAAGTACGAATGTGGTCGTGAGAAACAGTTCAAGTGCATTGTGTGTTCGAAAGCTTTTCATCAAAGGAACTCGTTGAATGTTCATGTTCGTAGAGTGCATAAATCTTTGATTGAAAGTTGAGAATCTCTTTCCTTTGATAACTTTGGAATTTTTGGTATTTTATTGCGATAGTTTGTTGATTTTTTTTGTACTGGTTGTTATTTGTTTAATCAATTTAGAATTTTTTGATATTATTTATTTCATTTTTTCAGAGTAATTTATACTCGTATTTATTCGCATGCATGCTAGTTATTGTACCTACTTTGTTTTTGTTGCTAATTTTCAAATAACTTGAGAAGTTTCTTTTGTATTACGTTATCTACCTAGTTCGTTCAGAAATAATTCGTATTTTTTACTCGTTGAAATTTATTATACTCGTATGAATAGTACTACTCTTTCCTTGTTTGTTGTTGAATATTTGAATATAGTTTTTTCCTTATTATTAACGAGTTTTTCTGTTGGATTTTTTTTTGAACAAATCTTTGTAAAAATTTTAGAACTTCGAGTAGTTGATTGTCTTTATTGAAAAAAGGACTTTAGCAGCATCTCAGATATGAGTGTGGCCATGAAAAACAATTTAAATGATAGCAAA
The DNA here is from genome assembly GCA_900064475.1 of Pseudococcus longispinus. Classification (NCBI taxonomy): domain Eukaryota; kingdom Metazoa; phylum Arthropoda; class Insecta; order Hemiptera; family Pseudococcidae; genus Pseudococcus; species Pseudococcus longispinus. Next base: position 32,772 of record FIZU01000974.1, read on the forward strand.
TTTTCTAAAATTAATTTGAAAATGATATTAATTTTTTTTCAAATACTCCAAAATAGTATTTTTTCGACTAACACGTTCTTTATTGATTCTTTAAATTTTTCATTCAATTTTTGTGTCTCTGCCTACCTATTTTATAAAATCATTGGTGTATCATTATTCATTCTTATTTGTTTTTTAGAATTTTTTACAGGATTGCCCTTTGTATGTCCAAATGCTTGTGGCCGTCAATACAAGTACAAACAAGGACTCCAGCAACATTTGAAGTACGAATGTGGCCACGAAAAACAATTCAAATGTACCGAATGTCCTCGAGCGTTTCATCATAGAAAAAGTTTGAAAAATCACCTGGGTATTGTGCATAAAAAAATTGTATGAAAATGGACGATTTTATTTGACTTTTTCCGCTGTGAAAGTTCGAACGTGAATATTGTTTTTTTACTCGTTTATTATTTTTATGGTTTTATCAATTAACAATTTTTTGGTTTTATTTGAACGTTATGAAGGAAATATATACTTTTTATGGAGATTTTCTTCTCTTTGTTTTTTTAGTAGGAGGAGGATTTGTTACCTGTTATTGTTCAAAATAATTGAAATGAGTGTCCTCGTGTCCCTACTTTTTTTTTGAAATGCTTGGAGAATATATTTTTATCAATGAGAGATGGCTTCCTTTCAATTTATAATGTCTTTCTTTATCATCAACCACTAAAATTGATATTTTTTTCACTTTTATTAGCCTGGTTCATCATTTTATATTTATGTTTTCAGAACAATCCGTCGATTTGTATTTCTGTCCAAATAGTTGCGGTCGCAAGTACAAGTATAAGCATGGGATGAAAGCACATTTGAAGTACGAGTGTGGACGTGAAAAACAATTTAAATGTTGGAAATGTGATAAAAGCTTTACTCAAAAAAGTAACCTAAAGACACATCTTAACCATATTCATCTAGAATTGTGTAGTCTTTAATCGTTATACTTACCCGATGCCTGCTCACATTTTAGGTAAATTCTTCAGAAATACCTAACGATGATCGAGTGCTGAAGTTTTTTCTTACTCTTTTTTAGAACTTGTTGCATGTTTTGATGTTTTTCTGTTTACGAATCAGTAGTAAAATTTAGTTGATGTTCCACGCCCATATTTTCTGTTTGTTTTTGTCCTAGTTGCTGTTATTGTTGTTTTTGTATCTTAGGATCTTATCTACTTGTATTTTGTATTATTTCGCATCATCATTGCCTGTTTTCCTTTTTTGTAGAAGAATTTACTGCGATGTTTTCATGCTCGAATGCTTGTGGTCGTCGGTATAAGTATAAATCAGGACTTTGGAGACATTTAAAATACGAGTGTGGACGCGAGAAACAATTCCAATGTTACGAATGTGGTAAATCGTTTACCCAGAGGGATTCTCTAAAATCTCATCTCAAAAATATTCATCAATCCACGTAGTAAATTGATTAGGTAAACATGGTCGAAATTCCTTCGAATAATTGTTTTTGTACTAGTGGGAAATTCTCATGAATTTTATATCGAAACTCGACGGTTGTTTTTCGGGCATCTTTCGTGTTCTATTTTTTATTCTAGACTTGTGGATAGTTCTTATAGCATAGTTGGTGTATTTTTATGTTTTCAGACTCGGAGTTATCTTAATGTTTGCAGTTGTCAGTATAATTAAAATGAAACAAGTTTGAGGATATTAAAAACAGCTTGTGTGATAAAGAAGAACAATTAAATTGTTCACAATACATTTTTAATCTCTCTTTTTTAATTTTTCTATTTTAGTCGCGCGTAAGAATCTCGAATTTTTTTGTAGACGAAATATATTTCTTTTCATTTAGTTTTTCTATATTTTATTGATGAGTTTGAAAAATTTCGGATATTCATTTTTTTTCATCTTTGTGCTACACTCGCCATTCATATGGTTTTTTTTTCGTATTTTTCCTTTCATCTGTATTCTTTTCTGTCTTGTCAATTATAAATGTTTCTGAAATTCATCGAGATTGATTATCCTATTCAAAGTGACTCCTGGTTTATAGCAATTGTATACGGTAGTTGTTTTTTCAATGATCGAAAACCATTGAGAGATATCATTTTTATATGATCGATAATCTGTTTCTATTTTCTAGACAATGCTGGAATGTTTGTTTGCCCAAATGCTTGCAATCGTCAGTACAAGTATAAATCAGGACTTTGGAGGCATTTAAAATTCGAATGCGGACGTGAAAGACAATTTCAATGTTTCCTATGTTGTAAAAGTTTTACTCAAAGGGATCATTTGAAATCTCACCTTATTCTCATTCATAGATCTACGTAGTACCTAAATTCTGTTTATAGGTAACTTGGATATATTCTGTTGAAAAATTATTTGTACGTAGAGTTTTGAAAACTTGCGCATCTTTCATGTTTGCTTTATCACTGTATTCATAAGTTTGTGTAGTTTTTTTTTCTCTCTGTTTTATCATTTTCACATTTACAAATTATCGTTGGTACTTTTTCTGTTTTCAGAGTTTAGCGAAATGTTCATCTGTCCGAATGGTTGTGGTCGTCAGTATAAAAATAAAAGTCATCTTAAGAGGCATTTCATGTACGTGTGTGGGCGAAAAAAACAATTCGAATGTCCCGAATGTTTCAAGGCATTTCATCGTAAAGATCAATGGAAAAAGCACGTTGTGATTGTGCATAAAATATTTTTGCAATGATTTTATTACCTAATACTCGTTTTTTAAAAAAATCGCGAGTAATATTTTTTGTGTTAGATTATTTGTTTGAGGTTTTTGATAATCTTTGAATTTTGTAATCGTGAAATAAATATAGTTTTTTTCGTTATCTGAGTATTTTAATTCGTTTGATGAAATAATATCGTTGATTGTTTAAATCTGTCTCAGAGTTCTTGATATTGCTGTTTTTTGTGCATGTTTCGCGTTTTTTTTAAATTTACTAAACTCTCAGCATATTGTGCCTTTAACGTCTTCTATGTTCAAAAAAATAATTAACATTTAAATTTCACAAAATATTAACCCAAAAATCTTGCATTTTAATAAATTTGCTAGCTTCAGATTTTGCATCTTGATGATTCCTTTATTCTTTTCTTTTTTTTTTAGAAACAAAATGTTCCAAAACTAAAAAGTTTATATGTCCGAAGGCGGCTTGTGGTCGCGAGTATAAAAACAAAGGAAGTCTTACTTCGCACATGAAGTACGAGTGTGGTCTAGAAAAACAGTTCAAATGTTACCAATGTGGCAAATCATTTTCTCGAAGGTTTCAATTGAGGAAGCATTCGTTGAATGTTCATCAAACCATACCTACCTATTTATTTTGATTGTTTTCAAGTTTGGATATTTTTAAAGCATGTGTCGCGTTTTGTGTTTTTTTAATATTTTTTTATACAATGTTTAAGGCAAAATATACTTCTGCTTGATGCTGTTGAATTTTTATTCCTTCGATCAGTTTGATTTTTTTTGAGATTTCTTATCATGAGAAGTTGACTGCATAAAATTTGGTGAAATGTTAGCTTACACTGGGTAAAAGCTCATTTCATTAAAATTAATCAATTTCGTTGGCTTCTTTTTGGTAGGTAAGTAATACCTACTTTATAATTTATTATAATTTTATTATTTGTGCATGAAATATTTTTATTTCTCGAAATTTTATGTTTGCCATTTATTTGTTTTGAGTTTGAATTTTTCACTCGATCATATTCGTGTGCCATTGATTTATGATTGTTGATATTTGTTTTCAGAACAGTATACCGAAATGTTTGTATGTCCGAATGGTTGTGGTCGTCGGTATAAGTACAGAAATGGGCTTGGGCAACATTTGAAGTACGAATGCGGACGTGAAAAACAATTCAGATGTATCAAATGCGGTAAATCATTTGCCCACAAGTTTCACTTGAAAAATCATCTCCTTTCTGTCCATCGATATTTAATGTAGCTGTAACTTTTTCTTCGTAACTCGTACCTGTTTATGTGTAAGTTTTCTTACAATCAATTTCGTATGTGGGAATTGAAATCAGATAGATGTGATTTCTTGCAATAAATTTTTACAAAAAATTGAATCGTCTCTTTTCCATTCTCTCGTACAAATTTAATTTTCGCTTGATCGTATTTAGATATCGCTTCATGGTTGTTAATTTTTGTTTTCAGAACAATATATTGAAATGTTTGTACGTCCGAGTGGTTGCGGACGTCGGTATAAGTATAAACATGGGCTAGGGCAAGATTTGAAGTACGAATGCGGATGCGAAAAACAATTCAGTTGTTTCCAATATGATAAAATCTTTGCCCGAAAATTTCGCTCGAAGAATCATCTCCTTGTCGTTCATCGATTTATAATGTAGCTGTAGTTTTTTTTCTTCCTAACTCGTACCTGTTTATGTGTAAGTTTGCTTTGAACTAATTTCGTGTGTGGGAATTGAAAACAGGTAGATTTGATTTTTTGAAATTAACTCTCACAAAAAATTGACTCATTTCTTTCCGATTCTCAGTTGCAAATTCATTTTTTATCCGTAAAATAAATCATGTTTATTGAATCATGTAAAAAGTTGAACATTCCTCGTGCATGTTTTATACCACAAGCTTTTTTTTCAAGTTTACCACTAATTATTTTTGTATTATTCTGATTTCAGATCTATTATTTGTTTGTCCAAATTATTGTGGCCGTCAGTATAAACACAAGGGACCTCTTCAAAGACATCTGAAGTACGAATGTGGCATAGAAAAACAATTCAAGTGCTCTGAATGTCCAAGAGCCTTCAGTCATAGAAGCACACTGAAAACTCATATTGGTATAGTGCATAAAATGATTTTGAAGTGATTTTTATGTATTTTTTTATTTTTTCTCAATCTTCAACTTTATATTCGTACATTTTTCAAGTGGTCATTCAATTACTCTTTTCCTTTTTGAAGGTTGTAATACAAAATATATCTTATTTTTTTGACCTTATTCAGTTTTATTAATTCGTTGAGTATTATTATGTATTTTTCTTTTTTTCAAAAGTACCTTAATTTTTTAATCGCAGATTGCTTCGTTTCAAAATATTACATATCTTTGAACTATTCCGTTTGTATTTTTTTCGCGATTCAATGAAAGTTGGCATACTTTTGTGAGTTGTTTTAGTGTTTAAGATTTGTTCATTAAACGTCCCTCAATTTTTGTAATTGCTGCATTTTTATCTATTTTTTTTTCTTTTTTTTCTAGAACAAATACCGAATTTGTTTGTTTGTCCGAATGCTTGTGGTCGTCAGTATAAGTATAAACATGGGCTTCAGGCACATTTGAGATACGAATGTGGACGTGAAAAGCAATTCAAATGTGTCCATTGTGGAAAATCTTTCACTCACAGGAGTCACTTGAAGTCTCACTTCATTTACATTCATCAATCTGTATTGCGTTGATTTCTTACTTTGTTTTTTTAAATAATTTGAATGATGGCTACGTAATCAACGTGAAATACTCGTAGTCATCAGCTTTATGTAATATTGTTGGTAGGAGTGTATGTGCAAGTTTTTTGAAAACTCATATTGCTCCTATGCAGAAAAAGCGGTATTTAAGTGATTTTTTTATACGAAAAGAACGAGCATTATTATTTTTTTGTTATTGTGTATCCATTTGATTCCAATTTTAATTTTTTAATTTTTTTTAGAATGTATCTTGAAATATAATTGTTTTAGTTGAGAACTGTTTTCATTATCAACTCAGCTGTGAACCAGTTGGGGTGTAAAAAAGTTCTGCTATGGCTAACAAGGCAAAAATAACAAATTATCCTCAAAAAAGGCTTACGAACATCATCAAGCTTATTGCACTGCTATCATGTAGATCATTTTGTGGTCACTTGGGCTGTTTTGAGATTTTTTTGCAATTGAATGATGAATTTTGAATATTTTGAGAACTGACACAGTTATTTTTCTTTTTTAGTAGAAATAACGAATCCATTCGTTTGTCCAAATGGCTGCGGTCGCTCGTATAAGTATAAACATGGACTAAGGGAACATTTAAAGTTCTTATGTGGAATCGAAAAACAATTCAAATGTCATCAATGTGGTAAATCATTCCATCGGAAATCTGGCTTACAGTCTCATCTTATTTCGATTCATCAAACATTGCTGTAGTAATTTGTTTTTTATAGTTAATGGGTAAAAATTTGATTTTTTTGAATTTTTCGGTGTATTTTGTATTTTTGAGCTTCGATGTTTGCATTGATTAGATGTAATTTCTCAATAAATAGGTACCTATTTGTTAGTTAGCGGATTTTGTTTTCATTTTTTGATGGTTTATGGTTGGTTGTTCGATTTTTGTGGGATTTTTTATTGGTATCTTATTTTGTTTTTTTCGCCCGATAATTTTGGCATACTTTCATTTTTCTAGATCCACAAATAGGATTATATTTCTGTCCAAATAGTTGCGGTCGTGAGTACAAGTATAGAAGAGGACTGTGGGCACATTTGAAGTACGAGTGTGGTGGGGAAAAACAATTCAAATGTGCTCAGTGTGGTAGAACCTTTAGTCAAAGGGGCAGCTTAAAAATCCATATTGTTACAGTTCATCGATCTGTCGTGTGGTGATTCTTCATTGGTTGTAAAATTTTGAAGAAACTTTACCAACAAAAATTTTAAAAATGCAATAAATAGTTGTTTTTTTGTGCTTGTTTTTGTCTCATTTTTTCTCGGTCTTTCTATAGGTCTTGGGATCATTTTTATATCTTTGAATCAGTACAATTTTTATATTTTTCAATCAATAGTAAGTATTTTCGTTCATTTAAAGTACGAGTGTGGAACTGAAAAATAATTACAATATATTGAAAATGATGAAAACGATACCCAAAAGAGTATATTGAAAACTCATCTCATTAAAATGGATTAATCTGTATTGTGGTAATTCTTCGTAGTAGTTGGATCGATATTCGTAAAATCTTTTTCATTTACGAATTGTTTGCTGCACTTTCTTCGTGTTAACTCTTCGTTTTCTCTGAAATACTCATTTTCTCATCATTTTTACACTTTTTTCCATAACTGACTATGATTATTTTTTGTTTTAGAACTAGTATTTACTGATGGATATGTCTGTCCTAATGTTTGCGGTCGTCAGTATAAAACCAAACAAGGACTTCAGAAACATTTGAGATACGAATGCGGACGCGAAAAAAAATTCAAGTGCTCCGAATGCTCGAAAAGTTTCCATTACAGAAATACTTGGAAGACTCACGTTGGCATTGTGCATAACATAATCATCAGCTGATTTTATTCAATTTTTTTCAATCGTTCGAGTTTTATTTTTCATACTTAATGATCTAATTGTCTGATGTATTTTTTGACTTTACAGAATATTTTGCTTATAGCAATAAAACTTTTTATTTTTAAATGTTTCGTTTACCTTCTAATTTTGATACGTGTTTGGGTGAGGTTTTTTCAAATTATTTTTGTGGTCATTTTTATATGTTTGTGTGTTTTGAGAGGTATCATTAATAAATTTTATCCTTTTTTAGAACAAATAACGGATTTTTATGTCTGTCCGAATACTTGTGGTCGTCGGTATAAGTATAAAGCAGGACTTTACAAACATTTAAAGTTCGAGTGTGGACGCGAAAAGCAATTCAAATGTTTCAAATGTGGCAAAACCTTTACCCACAAGTGGAATTTGCAGTCTCATCTTCTTGCCATTCATCAAATATTACAGTAGAAAATTCTTGGACGATACCAATAAAATTTTTTGTTACGTTTTTATTTTTTTAACTTCGAAATTATTGTTTCATTGATTAAATTACGAAGGTGTTATAGGTTTCGTGGTGTCCATTTGTTCGTGTTTTTTTTTCTCCTCGAAATGTAATTATTTGTTTATTTATTTCTATTTTCTTTCTTCTTTTAGAGCAATTTATTGAAGCGTTTGTTTGTCCGAATGCTTGCGGTCGACATTATAAGTATAAGAGAGATCTAACGAGACATTTAAAATGGGAATGTGGGCAAGAAAAACAATTCAAGTGTTCTGGCTGCAATAAAGCTTTTTTCCATAGAAATCAATTGAAAACACATATTATTATGGTTCACAAAGCAATCGTATGATGATTAGAGTAATTACGAATTGATTTTACCTATTTGATTTTCCATTTTTAATATTTATGTATTTTTTATACATTGAAATTTTATTCATTGGATATGTAAATTTTTTCAATGGAAGTTTTTTCGGTCACTTTGTTTTTTTTCTATTCAGTTGATTGTATTGTTCATCTTTTACCTTGTTTCATTCAAGCTTGACATGTTTTGAAATGATCTTTTTCTTTTCAAGTATTACTTACCTATTCAGCATTTATGAATTAATATTTGGTACCTACTTTTCATTTTATTTCTTTTAGGGCTATGTACTAAAGCGTTTGTTTGCCCAAATGGATGTGGTGGTCAGTACACATATAAAGGAGGTCTTCAGAGGCATTTAAGGTACGAGTGTGGACAAGAAAGACAGTTCAAATGTAACCAGTGTAGTAGAGCTTTTTGTCGTAGAAATCAGCTAAAAGCTCATATTGGTATTGTTCACAGAATAATCTTATAAAACGATCTTCTACGTTTGAACGATATTTTTCTATTATATTTTAAGCTCTCGAATTTTTTAAAATCAATTTTTCAATTTTATTTCAAATTTTGTGAAAAAATATACGTTTTTTTTATTTCGTTTCTGTTTTTATTGATTGGTATGAAAATTTTCACGTGTTTCGAGTTTGAATTCCTTTGGAATTATTTGAAATTGAAAATTATTGATGTACCTACTTATTTTTCTATTTTTAGAACCATCTGCGAGCTTGTTTGTTTGTCCAAATGCTTGCGGTCGTCAGTATAAATATAAACCAGGACTTTACAAGCATTTAAAGTTCGAGTGTGGACAAGAAAAACAATTCAAATGTATGAAATGTAGTAAAACATTTGCCCACAAGTGTACTCTGAAGTCTCATCTCATTACTGTGCATCGATTACTATGCCCATAAATAGTAAATGTTTCATAGGTAACACTTGTTTCAGTTTTTTAATTGCTCGTATAGTTGCATGATGAGATTTCGATAATTATTATGCAATATGAATTGTTCGTGATCAATTTATTTTTCCAATTTTATACCTTTTTTTCACATTTTCATTTGGTATCGAGTTGACTTGATTTGTTTTAATTTTTTCAGAAGAAGTGTCCAAATTATTCGTGTGTCCAAATGGTTGCGGTCGTCGGTATAAGTACAAAAGAAGTCATTATAGGCATTTGAAGTACGAATGTGGCCAAGAAAAACAATTCAAATGTATCGAATGCTTTAAAACTTTTTGTCATAATAATCAATTGAAGGCTCATATTCTTATGGTTCACAAAACTATCTTATTATAGTTATTTTCGTCCAGTTTCTTTCATTATTTTTAAGTTTTTTGTTGCAAAGTGTAACGTTTTTGTTGATTGTTCAAAATTTTCATAATTTTTTTTATAATTTTTCATTTGAAGCAATATTGTTCCTTATTACTGATTTTTCCTTAACAATGAATATTATTTTTTTGCTAAATTTTTACAATCGATCATCGATGTATTTTTATTTTTTTGGAGCAACATTTTTATGTTTTATTAAAATAATATTTCGATTTTCGAAGCGTATTTGTTTCATTTTTTTCTTTTTTTGGGGGATTTTTTATCATTTTTTTGTATAATTTTGCGATGAGATTGCAACAATTATCGTCCATGATTCGTGATCAATCTATTTTTCCAAAATTTTACCAATTTTTTCCGTTTTCACGTCGTATTGAATTGACTTGATTTGTTTTCGTTTTTTCAGAACAAGTCTCCAAAATATTTGTTTGTCCAAATGGTTGTGGTCGTCAGTACAAGTACAAAAGAAATCACTCTAGGCATTTGAAGTACGAATGTGGCCAAGAAAGACAATTCAGATGTATCGAATGCTTTAAAACTTTTTGTCATAAAAATCAATTGAAGTCTCATGTTATTATGGTTCACAAAATGATCGTTTAACGATCTTCGTCCAATTTCTTTCAACATTTCTAAGTATTTTTTATTGAATTTTTTTTTGAAAAATTTTATGTCTATTTTTTTAATTGTTTATTTTTTTTTTAATTTTGGCAGTTTTGGGACCCAAATAATTCTAAATGCCCTCTAATTCTTTTTCTCTTTTTTTTTGCGAAAATCAATTGAAAACTCCCGTTGACGCTGCGCATGAAATAATTAGACACCCAGTGAATGATTATTTGTATTTTTTAAAAGCTTTTCAGCGTGTTTCATTTTTTTCTCTTCGAGTTTTAAATTTTATAATTATGATAAAATAGTATTTTTAAGGATTTATTCAAGTTTTTCAATATTTCGATTATCTTTTTGATATTTCTTTCCGCTGATTTTATTTTTTATTATTTTTTTTGCAAGTACTTACTCTTTGCTGTATCGCCGTTGTAAGTTCTTTCCCTTTTTTTTTGTTTAGAACAATTGGATTTATTCCCCTGTCCAAATAAGTGTGGTCGTCAATATAAACATAGAGGAAGTCTTTGGTCACATTTGAATTACGAGTGTGGACGTGAAAAACGATTCAAGTGTTCTGAATGCCCTAAAGAATTTTATCGTAAATGCCAATTGAGAACTCATATTGGTGTTGTGCATAAAATAATTCTCAAGTGAATGATACTTTGCCTTTTTTTCTCAAAGCCTCATTTTATTATTTAATTTTTCACTCGAGTTTTCAGTTTTGTTATTTTGGACGAAATACATTTCTTTTGTTCAACTTTTTTATCTTTATTTATTCGATGAAATCGAGAAATTCTTTTGACTCTGAAAATTCAGCAGATTACTCGCTCTCTTTCGTTGCATATTTCTGAATTAAGTTATTTCCTTTTTTCTCTAGAACCATTAATCGACTCCTTTGCCTGTCCAAATAATTGTGGTCGTCAGTATAAACATAAAGCGAGTCTTTGGAGACATATCAAGTACGAATGTGGACGTGAAAAACAATTCAAGTGCGTTCATTGTGGCAATTTTTTCTTCCAAAAATGTAACCTGAAGGCTCATCTTGTTTCTGTTCACGAGTTTGTCCCATAATATGTAGGCGCACTTTCGATTTTATTGGTAACTGTTTTTTGTTTCATTTTGAGAATGATTTATTATCGAATGATAATGGTGATATTGAGTTTAGAAATCTTTTACATACTTCTCGTATCCTATTATACTGTTTAGAGCCATATGTCGTATTTTTCTACATTGTAACTCGCGTGTTTGATTTTTTTTTTTTAGACCAATTCGCTAAATTGTTCATTTGTCCGAATTCTTGCGGTCGCCAGTATAAATACAAAGGTGATCTACACAGACATTGGAAATACGAATGTGGGCGTGAAAAACAATTCAAGTGTTCCGAATGCCCGAAAGCTTTTGGTCGTAGGAGTACTTTGAAGACTCATATTGGTATTGTGCATAAAATAATCTACAGATGATTTACCTTTATTGTTATTTTTTCAAGTTTGTATTTTTATCATTTTTTGTATTCTATGTCTTCTTTGTTTTCAAACTTGTTAGAATGTTTCATGGTTTATGACAAATATAATTGTTTTCGTTGGGCTTTTCTTTTTTTCATCGTTGGATGAAATATTTGCATCCGTTGGTTGAATTGGTCTCAAATTTTATTCAAAGTTTTCGGTATTAATTCTTCATTCATCAGTTCGTATTTTTTTCCTCTTCCTTTTTCAATTTTTTCTAATACCTGTAAATTTATAATGATAACGTGAATTTTTCTTTTTCTAGAACTGATAGTAGAATTATATGTTTGCCCAAATGGTTGCGGTCGTCATTATAAGTACAGACAAGGACTATGGGCGCATTTGAAGTTCGAATGTGGGCGCGAACCGCAATTCCAATGTGGCGAATGCATTAGAGCTTTTCATCATAAAAGTAAATTGAAAAGGCATATTGCTAATGTACATAAAAAAGTACTGTAGTGTTTTTTAAAAAAGTTGTGTAATTAAATAAATTATTTTCTTTGAGTTTTATTATATTTGTTTTGATTGTATAAACTTGTAACCTTCTATTTACCTAACCTTGTTTGAATTAACTTCAAATTGTACATAGGTTGTAAGTATAGTATATGAGACTTCTTTAATTCTTTTTTGTGGTGATTAGAATTCTCAATTTTTCCTTTTAAATGCCGAATCTCTCCTTTTTCTTCTCGAGAGATTGCAAGTTTTGCGATGTAACTAATGAATACATTTTTTTTTTTTTTAGTAACATCGATCAATTTTTTCGTCTGCCCTAATACTTGCGGTCGTCAGTATAAACATAAATCAACTCTTTATGATCATTTGAAATATGAATGCGGGCGTGAAAAACAATTCCGATGTGGTGTATGCAGTAGAGCTTTTTATTATAAAAATAAATTGAAAAGACATATCGTTCATGTGCATAAAGATTTAAAAGGGGCGGATTATCCCATACGCATATTACGTCTCTGAGGAGAGAGTCAAATTAAAAAAAAATATCGCTTATTTGAAAAATTAAGTAGATTTTAGATAGGTAATTTAATTTAAAATAAAAATATTATGAAGCGTTATTTACGATATTATAACGTATTTTCTTGCCTGAAACATTGCAGGAAAATATTACGTTTTTATTGGATTTTTTTTCAAGCCATCTTCATTTTGAAAAATTGGGTTAGTTGAAATGCAGGTTCCGAACGAAAAATGGCTTCAAATTACAAAATGAAGGGTGTCAAAAAAAATAATCCGCCTCTGAATATTAGTATAGTATTTATTTATAAGTTTCATTATGAAATAAATTTTTTACGCGAAGTTTTATTATTTTTGATATTTTACGAGATAGGTACGTACAGGGTAGCCCATCTTATAGGTCAATGCAGTTTTGAAAATGAAAAAAAAAAAAACCTTTTTGACTAAAAATAACTCGAAAACTAAGCTCAATAGAGAAAAATTGTTCGACAAAGCTGGAGAAATTCAAGCTCCACATTTTTCATCCCTTGCATTTTTTTCGTATCACGCTTAGTTTGGCCAGAAAATCCATGTTTATGAGAATTTTACAAATCGTAATTTTTTTTCTTTCATTTTCAAAATCATCCACTTTTTTTTGGCCAAACTAAGGATGCTACGAAAAAAATGCAAAGGATAAAAATTGTAGAGCTTCAAATTCTCTTTCTCGTATGAACATTTTCCCCCTATAGGATGATTAATTTTTGAGATGTTAGCAGTCAAAGTTGTTTCATTTTTGCAATTATCGACTTCGTAAATTTCCCAATAATATGGATTTTCTTGTCTATTTCTACCATGAGCTAATAGTTTTTTTAGGGGCTTAGTTTTCGAGATTTTTGTTGTTAAATTTTTTTATTTTTTTTTGGATTTATGGATGGGTCACCCATCTACTTTCAATTATAATTTTTTCAAAAATTGTAAATGAGATTGTTTTTTAGCGATGATTGAAGTCCTTAATTTGTTTTCCTTCCATCAATGTTGATTTTCTTCTATTTTATTTTCAAGTTATACGTGTAGCATGTTTTGCAATATTATTTTACTGATGCAGCTTTATACATTTTTAGCCTGTTTTAGTGTCTTTTCTCGTAAAAAAATATTTTTCAACTTTTTTTTTTGCAATACATGCTGTTCAGCCCCCCTCGCCCCGAATTTCCATGTGAACTTACTTCTCCTCGTCTACTTTCTGCCTAATCTTTGTTTTTATGGTATCATTAATGTGTGTATTTTTTTTTTCAATACATGAACAGGCTTCTTCGTCCGTACGAATGCTTACAGTTATCAATTTAGATATAAATCAATTCCCTGGACACTGAAGTACGATGGTGGACGTGAGAAACGATTCATTTGTAACAAATGTTCCGAAGTTTTCCACCAATGGTTCCAATTGCAAATTCATATCATCCTCGAGCATAAAATATCTGATATTTAGATGATATTTTAAAATGAATTAATTACCTACCTATACAAATTTGTCTATTTTCAATTAGGTTATTTACTAATTGACTTAATTCTCATTTTTTGAATGTCTGCGAGTGTTTTATTTACTTTTCGTGTTCATATTTGATGTAATATCTCACACGTATTCTTGTTTTGGTTATTTTTTTAGAACGATTCGATTCGTATGTTTGTCCAAATGGGTGCGGTCGCCATTATAAATACAGACGAGGACTTCTTACGCATATGAAGTACGAATGTGGACGCGAAAAACAGTTTCAGTGTCCCGAATGTTCTAAAGCCTTTCATCAAAAAAGATATTTGAAGAATCATTTGGGTATTAAGCATAAAAAAATTGTGAAATGGTGATAGCCTGGATTCGAATTTCATTTTTAACAAATTGAAGCTTGATTTATTTCTTTGGTGGATTTTAGCTTTTATCTATTTTGTAAGTTTCATGAAAAAATATAAGATATTGTTTTACCACTGATGGAATGTCTTGATTGCAAGAAATTTGTTAGTAATATTTTATCGTCACGAGTTCCGGCAAGATGCTTTTGTTTTCTATTTAAAAAAGCATTTTTTTGAAATCCAAATTTTGACAATTTTTCTTTCTATGGTTTAATATTTTTTGGGGGAAATTTTTTATGTTGAATTGTGATGTTTGTGATAGTCCTTCAACAGTTTTCAGAATATCGCATTAATTTTAGTTTTGCAGCCCATCAGAGGAGTTTCTCTGAATTTATGCTGAAGTCGTAATCTCATTCCTGATTGAGGAACTAACTTGAAATGGAATATAATCAGACGAATCCCACAAGAAAATACTTTTACGAAAAGAAAATGTGAATGAATTCGGGTCTCTTTGTTTTCGTGACCTGAACACATTTTTTATGCTATCGATGTTTTTTTTATGATTTTTTTTTATCAATAAATATTTTGATTTGTCTATCGTTTCATTTTTTTAAAAAATAGGTTTGTATTCTCATAATAAATTATTTTAGTAGTATATCTGAAGCTATAAACTTTGAATGGCAGAATGAAATCGCTTGAAAATAGGTACCTATCATTTCGTATTTTATTTCCACAAATAACGCAATTTTTAAATTTTCAGATCTAATATCTCAAAGACACAACTTTGGAAAACTCTGGATGAGGTTGCCTCCAAACCTCCACCTGATAACCCCCGACGATGGGCAACTAATAGACGGTGCCCAGAAAGGATACTACTGCCCTAACGGTTGCGGCCGCAAATACAAGTACAAAGGTAACCTATCTCAGCACTTGAAAAATGAATGTGGCAAAGAGAAACAATTCGAGTGCGAGGTTTGTAACAAAAGATTTACGCATAAGAGTACCGTGAAAAAGCACGCGTACTTGTTACATAATAAAATTATCGAATGTAGCGATATTAAACGAGTTCCTGACGTGAACGTGTGAATTCTGTGATAAGCTTTTTTGTGCCTTGAGAATTTTTCATTGGACCCAGTGATTGGTGCCCGATTAATTAAATCATAAGTTATGTACATATTAAATATATACGTAAGTATTACGTTAATTATTTCGTTGTAGTTTATCATGACAAATAAGTATACTTAAATTTCTAGTCTGATCTTTTTCAGATAATTCGGCAACATTGTATCATCGTAATTTATTAAAAGATCAGTATTTTTAATCGTATTCTCATGTTTAGTTGTAAGAAGATGATGTTTAATGGAGTTTGTTTGTCTTCAACTATTCGTGTATTGTGCCATGTTGCCAACGTTGAGTAGATTTTATATAATTTCTAGGTTCCTCGATATGTTCGTCTTAATTTATTTATTAATTTAAGTAGTTACTCATTCGAAGTTATTATTGTGCCATTATATGTATTTAATTTTACCTACGTCGTTAATTTATCAAACAAACAAATTTTTCAAACGTAACGAAACATAATACTTACCTTGATTTTTTAAATTGTTTTATATGTTTCAATTTTCTATTTGTAGATTCGTTCGATTATTATGACATCGTGGATTTTTTCAAGTTTAATTTTTCTTCAGTATTGTTAGCATCTTCAGTTACAGGTCTTCGTGCAGAAAGATGGGATTATTAAAGTAACTCGAATAATATTTATTTAGCTAATGCGAATCTTCAACTGCAATTCGAAACTTTCTGAGAAATTGCAACTTTTTTGTTGCGAATTAAACGATACTCGTCAAATAAAATTTTGTTACTCTTTGACAAAAAAAAAACAAAAAAAAACAACTAAATCTGTAACTGAAGACATTAAGTTATTTTATAAATAATTAATAAATATTAGAATTTGTTGTTTTGTAGTATTTTGTTCGACTTTGGACTGATTTTAATGGTGGATGTTTGAGTATCAAAATAGATTAAATGAAATAAGATTATACGTTAAATCATTCCGTAGATTAATGTGACGTTACCCGTGTTAGAATTGTTTGAAAATAAAACTTTATATTAAGAATTTGATCAAAATTTCTTAGTAGACCTGAAATAACATTTGAGTACCTTAGAACTGGGTTTTAATTGTCACGTGTGCTAATTAACCAATACTCATCAAGTATGTTTTTTGTTTTCATTTTAGGCGATACGAAGGATCATTTTATCTGTCCAAATGAGCATTGTAATCGAAAATATAAACGAAGACACGGACTTGCACAACATTTGAAATATGAATGTGGCATAGATCCTCAATTTCATTGTGATGTCTGTGATAGAAAATTTGTTTATAAGTTTGTCCTTAAAAAGCATCTTTTATTTCAGCATCATATTATGTTGTAATAAAATCCACAAATTTTCAAAATATGTTTTTATAATATTGAAATACTTACGTAAATGTTTGCATGCGTTTTGTTGTCGATGGCATAATACTTACTAAAGGAATGGTTTCATTTTATAGGTTTTAAGGCTGAAAATGAATCGTCCAATTCCATGTTCCAATGTCCCAATGAATATTGCGGAAAGATGTATAAACACAAGCATCATTTAAATTCTCATTTGAAATACGAGTGTAAATACGAAGTGGAACCTCAGTTCGAATGTACATACTGTTCTAAGATGTTTCGAAGAAAAACAAGTCTTAAAGTTCATTTGGGTATTGTTCATAAGGTTATAACTTGACAGTTTTTTTAAAATGAAAAATCGATCAAAATATTTCAATAAATTTTTTTAATAATCTAATTTATTCGATTACCTACTGAAAGTGAGAATGAGCTGAATCCGCTTGAAATTATGCTTGTTCTCGAAAAAGTTATTGAAGAAGCAAGTCTAAAGACAACAGGTCGTTCCTCAGTTTGTTTCCAATCATTGTTGTCGATCATTTTTCCGGATAATGATGCTCCCTTGACATTTTATCATTGTTTATGAATTATGTAGGTATTATTTTTATATATTCTTCTTAGAGTAGAAGGTAGGAATATGGACCACCTTTTCATTTTTGCTTACTGAAGTAGATTCGATATATTGAGCTCCAACCTGAATAGGTCATTTGAAGGCTACATAAGTCTACTTCATCGATACATATTCAAAATTGCTCATTTTGACCACTTCGGAGAAAAATTGACATTTTTAAATATGGCTTACTATTTTAAATGCAAATAATGTAAGAAAATGGTTCAATAATGAAAAATAAATACTCTTTATTGTAAAATAAAATATTTAAAACTCAAATAACATTCAAAATTAATCAATTAAAACTTAAATCAGAGATTTTTATTTTTTGATTTCGACTTTGGAAATTTTTTCATACTTACTAGTGTTTCGCTTTGTATTTGACTTCATAGCATTTTTTATGCCATGGTTGGCACTCGGAAGTTCTGTCAGGATTTAATTTTTTCCTTGCCCTTCTCAAAATTCAAAAAAAAAAAAGTAAGTCATATTAGTACCATGTTTTAAAATCTCAAAATTTTATCACCTTGGTAACTTGAGTAATAAAGGAAATAAAGAGGATGTCTTTTTTTGAAATTAAAGCTCAATAAATATGCTACTTAATTTATTTAAAACATTTTTTCTTGCGATCATTCTTTCATATTAAAATTGTAGAAATTAAAAAACTATAAAAAACAGAAAGCTTCATTCCATTATCACTAAAATCACATTTCGTCAAAAAAACAAAAACAACAAGTGTTATGAAGTTGAAACCTAAATTTTTGGACCCTGGACATCGAAAATGGCCTAGTCCACCCGTTCACCCCCAGTTGCGTAAGTTGAATACGGAGATATTAAGGTGAGCCGTATTACTACCATGGGATGTACTTACTACCTAGCTATTGTATTCTGTATAAATGAATTCCTCCTTTGGTGGTGTTTTCTTCCTGGATGAATTGAATACACATACTCGTAACTGAAATACATGCACATTTCCACACTATTTCAGCTTTGGTATTTGTTTAACTAGCTGTATGTTTCAGGTGCAATGAAAATTTACCAATGCAAGAATTGTGCTCGTATTTATAAACATCACAGCAGCTTGTCCAAACATTCACGTCTCGAGTGTGGAAAACCTGCGCAATTCTATTGTCAAATTTGTAATAAATATTATCACCAGAAGGTCAACCTTAAAAGACATTTATTATTGATTCATAAAATTTTGTGAATCCTTGTCGACAGGGTGTCTAATAATTATGAATGCCGTGCCAAAGATCTGTAGGTATTTTGTTTTGAACGCTGAAGACGACTGAAAAATTTTCAAAAAATATTGAATTGTGTGAAATTGGAAAGTCGGGTGGTTATGATTTCATTTTGAAAGTTGTAAAGCAGTATTGAAGAGATTTCAGCTTTTTCAGAACCAGAAATCAATTTTTAAAGTTTTTATATGAGAAAGTTGTAATTTTATTACGAAAAACGTGAAAAAATCGCAAAGAATTGATTGAGAGATTCATTATTTTTAAATTTGGCGGGGCCGGTGTGTATTGATTTATCATTTTTTAGTTCAAATCAGAATTCATGAAGAGATTCACGAATTTTAAATTTTTTGAACAAGGAAAAGCTGAACAGAACCTACCTATGTGTATATAATTTTTGTGATATTGATATTATTTTTAAATTAAATTACTATTTTTAATAAAATTGCTTGTTTAGTTTCTTGAATTTTTATTCGACGTGTGATTGGTACAATTGTTTCTTTTTTTTCTTTTTTTTTTGTATTTGAGCTGTATTGTAGTTAAAATTTTCATGCTAACATTAATTTTTTTCATTATCCCAACAAAATGGAGAACTATGCTTGGAAAAGAAAAAATAATGTTTAATGAAATAAAAAAATTGGAAGGTTCTATTGAGAAATCATTTGAAAATCGACGAATGGTTCGATATGACCGAATTTTCCTATTGATTTAGGGTCTGAAAAAGATGGGTCAACGAATCACTCGATCCTCGAGGAGAAATTTCTCATCAGGCGTCATCCTCTGGTACTTCGATAGATATTTTATTAGATTACCAATTCCACTATCGAGTAGATGTTTTGTATGTAAAACTAATTACGTATTTTCTTCGCTCAAAAAGTATGTATTTTTTGAAACTTATATTTTTATAAAAATTTGAAAATTCTCCCTACTTATGTTACCCATGTTTTCATGCCCACAGCTCATTTTTTCTTCAGTAATACGTTTACCTCGGTGTCACACTTCAACGGAGGATTCTTCTGCCCAAATTGCACTAAATGCTACAAGCAGAAAAGTAAATTGATGAGACATCTGAAATACGAATGTGGCGTCGAAAAACAATTCCAGTGCCAATTCTGCCAACGAAAATTTTCCAGGAAAGAGCATCTGAAAGGGCATGCAGCCCGTATTCATCAAAGTATTCTCGATATTTGAATAGTTCCTCGCTTTTGTGTATGTTTCTTGATCTGATTTTTAGAACGTTTTATTTGTTCGATTAAATTATTTTCAAATTGAATTCGATTTGTTTAATCCGTCTTTGTAATTTAATCCAAAATTGATCATTTTCGAGGGTCGATGAATGTTTTTAAGAAATACTGTTTACATGTTTCTAACCCCACCACTGATTCCGTGAACTACGCAGTGCAACATTATCGATTTGTAGCATTTTACTAATTTTTTATTTTCACACAGACGCTGACTTGATGATATTTCCTGAAAATGGATTTTGGAACAACATGGATCAATCGTATTTTTGTCCTAATGGCTGTGGTCGTAAGTACAAGTATAGAAAAGGTCTTCAGCGTCATATGCAATACGAATGCGGAGTTGAAAAACAATTCGCGTGTATTATTTGTGGCAAAGCATTTTCCAGAAGAGATCATTTGAAGACTCATTTGATTTACGTGCATGAAAAAAGCAGTGGATTGAAGTTGAGGAAGAAGAGAGAAGATAATCTTTCGTTTGTTGATTATTATCCTAAACTTATGTAATTGATAGATATTCGATGTGTTCCTTTTTTTAAAATTGTTTATTATGGTGATTGTATCGAAATGGAAGGTATGAGGTGAATTAATTTTTTTAATTTGTAGCCTAAGTTGTTGTTATTCTTTATAAAATTGTGCGAGGAATATGATAAAAATCAGAAGAAATTGCCTCGAGATGCATATCTGAAAATAAGTGTGTAATGTTTTGATGGAATTGCCTACCTACTTTATTCAGAGAAACGATGTCATTATTAGAGAATATTCTAGTCATATTTGTTCCTATTTGGTATTCTAATTGATGTTTCTACCTGTAATAGTCATTAAGGAAAAAGACTGATGCAGTTGTTCACTCGATACTTGATGAACTTCCATTGGAAAAAAATCTCATGTTTTGAAATACTTACTCGTTGTTGAAGTTTTTCATGCTCACTTGATCTACTCATGCATATAAATAAAAAAATATTTAATTATATTTGAAATTATTTATTAGATTTAAATTTTGATAATGATTATAGGTTCAGTATTGTAATTCGCCCCTTATCCTTTTTACCACCTCAAATATTTTCTCTGTAGACCTAAGTAAGTATTAATAAGGTTGTTAAATTCTGATTTACAGATATTCATAAATTCATCTGTCCTAACGGTTGCGGTCGAAAATACAAATACAAGAAAGGCTTAAACAGACACGTAACTTACGAATGTGGTAAACAGAAGAGATTCAAGTGTGATATTTGTTTCAAAACGTTTTCTCAAAATGAGAGTCTGAAAAGACACGTTATTATTTTGCACGGGGTTGTTTATTTATGAGTTGACGATAATTATGCAATCTTGAATTTAACCAGGTTTGCACTCACAAGTTGGTACCTAATCTAATTATAAGTACTACGTAGTTCAATTGTTTTTCAATGTGTGAAAATTACAGGCTTATTCTAATCATGAGATGTGATTTTTGTTCGCAGGCTTGGAAAAGTTCATCTGTCCTAATAACTGTGGTCGAAGTTATAAGTACAAGAGTGGTCTAAGAAGACATGTCAATTACGAATGTGGCAAGGAAAAACAGTTCAAATGTGATATATGTTTGAAATATTTTTCACAGAGTGAACATGTGAAAAGGCATTGTGTTAATGTGCACGGTGTTGTGCATTACTAGTTTTGGAGGGAGAATGGAGGGGAGGACCTGTAAAATGATCTTAGGTTGATACCAATTTTAGTGATAGATAATTATTCTAGAGTTACGTCAGGATTTATCAAGTTTTCTGTAGACAACACGAGTATTGTATTGATGTCAGAATTTTGATTTAATAAATTGTATTTATTTATTATAATTTTTCTTCAAAAATGGTTCTGTAGGTATTTGTAATTGAGAAATCTTGATGAATTTCAACATGTGGAGTTGTTAGTATCTATACTTGTTAAGTATGGTACCTATGTCATTCCGGGTGTATTTTTTCCTCCAAATTTTCAGACTTTCATCTTAAACTCAATTATATTTTGTCGGTTGAATTGATTCTTAGTTAATACATCTGAAGATATTCATCATGAAATTCAATTACTTTTTGTTCGCAGGTTTGAAAAAATTTGTATGCCCTAATTTGGGCTGTGGTCGAAGTTACAAGTACAAAATGAATTTAAATAGGCATTTACATTACGAATGTGGCAAAGAAAAACAATTCGAATGTGAACTGTGTTTAAAATGTTTTGCTCAAAAAGAAAACCTTAGAAGACATTGCGTTATTTTACATGGAGTGATTCTTTGATGACTCACTGAGCTGCACGGTTTAGTGTAACTATTTAAATACCTAACAAAAAGATTGTATTTTATCGTTAAATTTCAATATAATAAATTTGATCGTGTGTTCATAAAAACAGCTATTCGTCCAGTCGTCTTATAGTCGAGTGGCATCAAGTCTAGAAAGCACACTCGATATGATATGCTTTTGCTCATTGGATTCTTTAAATTCGTGAATTAGTGATATTTGAAATTTTCCAAGCCCAAAAAGTCATTTGAATACTGAAAAATTTTCCAAGTTCAAAAAAGTCAGAAAAAATATCTAAAAGTCATCGTCAACGATTTTAGATTTTCATGAGTGAATTTCATAGGTACCTAATGGAATTTTTTTTCAAAATCCAATTCCAAGCACAAAAAGTCAGTAGAAATCATAACATTTTTCCAAATTCAAAAAAGTCCGACAAAATGTCTAAAAGTTGGCCTTGGGTAAGAAATTGTCTGACAAAATGTCTGATTTGAACTTTCTTGAAATTTTTCAAGTCCATTAGGTTAAAATTTTTCAAGCCCAAAAAAGTCTGACAAAATGTCTGGAAGTCGGCGTAATACTTATCTGAAAATTTTCAAATCCAAGAAATCGGCCTAACAAAATATCAGAAAGTCAACTTGATTTCTAAAATTTTCCAAGTTCAAAAGTTCAAATTATTTGTTTTACAAAATGTCTAAAAGTTGGCATAAACTCTGAAATTTTTCAAATCCAAGAAATTTATGGAAATCTGAAAATTTGTCCAAGTTCAAAAAAAGTCACAGAAAATGCCAAAAATCAATTTTCTAAGTTCAAATTTGAAAAAATCTAAATTGTTTGTCTGACAAAATGTCTAAAAGTCATCGTCGAAGAATTTTGTCTCGCCGAATTACCCACAGTACAAGCATAGGTATCCTATGCTAATATTGTTTACATTTCATGTGGAGAGGGACTTCTTCTGAGGGTTATGATTTTTAGAAAGTTTGAGAGTGAAAAAATCTCACCAGTAATAATTTCTGTGAAAGGCAGAATTCTCTTTTGTTCATCCCTTAAGTTGTTAGGACAGTAAGTATGTTTATTTATTCACTGGTATTGGCATTGGTAAAATTTTGACTCTTGAGTTGATATTGTTTGTTATCATAAGTAATTTTCTTTTTTTTTTGACAGAAGAATATTTACTGACACAAACCGTTTATCTGAATTCTTGTTCGCAGGTGCAAATAAATTCATCTGCCCTAATAAAAGCTGTGGTCGGAGTTACAAATACAAAATGAATTTAAAAAGGCATTTATCGTACGAATGTGGCAAAGCAAAACAATTCCAGTGCGAAGTTTGCTCAAAATCTTTTGCACATAATGATCAGCTCAAAAGACACATGGTCATGTTACACGGCATGATCTTCGTTTAAATATTGTTCCTATTCTCAACTCAACATTCCTTCAATGTTCCAAAGATTGTATTTTTAAAAATCGTTTTTATAATAAAGTAACGTGATTTTGTTGAATGGAAAGTTATTTATTTATCTGATGCGCGTGTCAGGAAAACGCATGTCTCAAGCGCATCAGGCCCATACATACGCATCTGATGTGCGCGTCTTGGATGCGTCAAACCACCAAACGCATGCGTGCATTAAGCGCGTGTCTCAGGCGCATGCGCGATTGGGATGCGCGCGTGGTTGCATGTTATTTTAGATCTTACGCGCTTGCGCATTTCATCGTAACGTCGCATACGCTTGCGCAATTGAGCATTTCACTCTTCTCATCGGGTGAGTGATTATTAGTAACTTGATTATGAAATTACTGCGTTTTTTTACTAACGCTTTTTTCCCCTTTTATAGTGCATTTTGGAGAAGACAGCACATTAGAGGCATTCTACACCGGTACATATTACAATTGTCCAAATAATTGTGGCAAGAGGTACAAACACAGGGCTAGTGTAAGCAATCATTTCAGATTCGAGTGCGGATTAGCTCCTCAATTCGTTTGCAAATATTGTGACAAGAAGTGCGCCAGGAAGTACACGTTGAAGAGTCATATGCTTAGTGTGCATAAAAAATTTTCCACTTTGTAGAGTATTCGAATTTAATATCTATTCACAGACATTGTATCAAGTTACAGATTTGGTCATGAGAATTTTTGTCTACTTTTAGAATAATAAAATTGTTTTTTTCGTTGTTTTTATTTTATTCGTGCTTGTCTTCACATGTGTACATATGAATACTAATACCTTCATGTTTCACTCGCTTCTTAATCCTGTCTAAAGTAATTAAACACTCCAAAACATTATCCCCGTGACAATCTGTATCTAATGAAATAGCATATTTTTAGGTGAGGACGCGGATACCGATCCAACCACTTCATTCGCCGATCTGCTGGAAGCCAATCAAGAGAACGGATTCCTTTGTCCGAATCGTTGCGGCCGCCGATATAAGTATCTGAAAAACGTATACTGGCATTATCAGCACGAATGCGGAAAAGATAAACCGTTGCTGTGTGACATTTGCAAGAAGACATTCACACGCGAAGCGTCCCTCAATCTGCATCGTACTTTTGTACATAAAATAGTTAAACGAACACAGCTTTGAATTACTTTATAATACTTATTTTATCGATGTACGATAATTTAAAACTAATATATACATTTTCGGCCTGCACTTTACCATGGTCTTTTGTTTATTTGCTTGAATGGTGAAGTCGCTATGTAAATATACGTTTAACCAATTCAATTAGATAAACTATCCGATAACGACTAATTTTACGTGTTATTTTTTTTTTTTGTTTAATTACAGCATTTTATTCTCATAATGTTGCTCTTATAAACACAAATTCAAATTCGTCGAAAAAACGTACGAAAATGCGGCCCACATCGCCCGGAGGTACTAGTTACCTTTGTCCAAATAATTGCGGTCGTAAATACAAATATTATCGCGGTATGTGTACTCATTATAAGTACGAATGTACTGTTACAAAGCAGTTCGGATGTCAGTTCTGTGAGAAATCGTTTTCAAGAAAAAGCACCTTGAAATCGCATTTGATCGTTGTGCATAAAATTTTACTTTAAATTGGTATACGTTTTAAGGTAGTTTTACTTTGTGATCATACTGTGATAGTAATCCGTAGTTCGACTCGTTTTATTCAAGTGGTTTTTGATATTCTACATATATAAGAGAACATGATGTTACTTACTGCATGATACGTATTTTTAATGTAATTATTCGCTAAGTTTTAATTTTTCTTCAGTTTAGTTTTTTTTTTTTTTTTGGAATTTTTCAAATACGACACTGTGCACTACAGACATTTTTTTAATAAGTTTATTTAATTTTATAAGTTTGAGAAGAGATCAAATTTCGCAACCATTTGGCTGCGTCTTTTTATACATATTATTTAATACGAATCGTCGAATTCGATTGATAATTTGTCAATGATTATTTTTTGGATTCATCTCCTCCTGAAAAGGTGCCATTTCTTTTAATCTAATTTATTTTCATCTTTTTTATGGGAGTAAACCTAAAACTAATTTGAGGTAGAAAATTGTGTTTTGTATGATTGATTAATTTTGCTATCAAATTATGAAGGATGAGAGAGGCAATTTTTTATTGATTTTTGTGATTTTTTGAAGTTTGTTGATCTTTGAAAGATGAAACTCCCTTAATAAAAATTCAACGTGTTCAGAAATTTTTTTTTGTTTTGTTTTGATATCGTATAAAATGAGGAGAAGGATAGATCACTGTTATTTTATCCCTTTGTTAACAGTTTGATTCGAATTTTACTTCGTGAAATGATTGTGAAATTTAATTCTTCAATTTTATTACCGTCTGGGAAATTTTTTTTGTCGTTTCTTCCCTCCAGCAAAAAATTCGTTTCGGTACGTCTTCGTTTGTTCTCAATTTTTTTCCCCAACTATTTTTCCTGAATTATTAATTCACAAAAAATTTCAAAAAATTAGATGAGCCTGGGACAAGCAAATTTTTGAAACTTTTTGAACAAACAAGGTGTCTAACAGATGTTGAAAGTGCTGAAAAAGTTCTTCATTTGACAAAGTGAAACTAAAAATTGAGAAAGTGCTGCATTTTTCGTTCAAAATTGAATTTTTTTCTCATTTATCACCTGAAGTGAAAAAAAAAATTCATTCGAGGATTGTTTTTTTGTAATTTCATTTGTTTTGTATCGATACTGATTTTTTTTAGGATTAGGCATTTGAGCAGAAATCAAAATCATTTTATTTTCGAGAAGGGGTGGAGGGGGGTTAAATTCGAAAAACATCCTGCTGAAGGTCTTGCAAAATTCGAAAAAAAGTCCTGCATATTAATTTATAAATTTTGTAAAGACGCCTTGAAGCGTTGTTCGAATGGAATTTGAATTATTTTATAATTAATCGTTGATAAACGTACCTACGAATAAATTTATTTTATAATATTCTATTAATGAACTTGTAGCAAATGTACCATTTTTTCAAATTGAAAATGTAAATATGACTCTTGATAGTTTAAAATGAATACCAAGGTACTTCATATACTTACAGACCTATTTCTGTAGGTAGTTTTTTTCATTTTCTCAATAAGTAATGATTATTTTTTAACAGTCTTCCTGTATAAGTTGTTTCTGCAAATTGTTTAACAAATACCTTGACATTTGTAATAATTATGGTTTTAATTTAATCATCACAAGAAGTGATTTTTTTTAAATTATTAAACAAATAAAATTGTTAAAATGCTCGTGTTTTGTATTTTTTCTCATTATTTGGAATTTCTCGTCGATTTTGAAACAAGGGGCAATCTAATCAGATTCTTCCATACTTCAATCGAGCATGTACCTATTTAATAAAATTTGATCTTGTTGTAGAAATTGTGAACGATTTAAACGAAACCAGGGCTTATTACTGTACCAATGGATGCGGTAGGAGGTACAAATATAAGAAAGGCTTAAATCAGCATATCCGTTACGAATGTGGCAAAATTCGCCAATTCTCTTGTACTTTCTGTATGAAAGCATTCACTCGACGAGAAGCCCTGAAAGTTCATCTCGGTATCGTGCATCAACATTTCCCTCCGAGTAACTAATCATAGTTACGAGCTTTATACCATTCTTGTATCAACTTTTTTACAATATATTTTTTGAAATTTTTACGACTTGAGGTTGAGCTTTTTTTTTCATTTGCATGGAGGATGGAAAATTTACGTCGTGTTGATTACTTGTTTACTTGGGTGCGAATAGGTAATGGAATATGTGCATCTCGTCGACAGTTGGAATAAATTTATGAATACGTATGTCGATACTAACGTGTCTTAGGAGGTAAAAAAATATCGCTACGTAACAGCCAAAACAGCTGCGGAAACATACGATGCCTATTCAGTATATTTATCATGTTTTGATCCACCGAACGTTTCGTAGATACGACTGTTACACGTTTTATGGCAATTGGAGGGAATGAGTTATAAATTATTGTGATCGTTGATACTTTCGGCTCGGTTTTGGGGTCTTTTTACTCTTCATTTATGTTATGTTTTTGGATACGAGGCGATAAACATTCCGATATGTGCGCCTTCCATAAAAGAAGCAAATCGCAATATCTTTTCGTCACCTTACTATGGTTAGTAGGATTACTCACCTTCCTCCAGTGGCGTTGCTTGGTCTCCCATGATAAACGTAGTATCTCTAGTCAACTCGGATTCACCGATAGTAAGTTTGAAATCATTTATACATCAATTTCACTTCCTACTTTTACAAGGTATTCTCATACGTGGATTTTTGTAGCTGTTATCAACGGTTGGGAACCGGGTAAAATCCAGCCGACGGCTCATTACATCCAGCCTACCAAACAAACCGCCCTTCTAGAGGGTAAAAATACCTGTCCGAAGGATCCTCTGCCCAAAGCTCTCATCATTGTGCACTCAGAAGCGGAGAATCGCGAACAAAGATTGGCTATTCGTAATACTTGGGCTATGGATATCTCGAGTAATCATAATATCAGTGTGATTTTCTTTTTGGGGTTGTCTGAGGATGAGCTAGTAAACGTGAGTTGTCGTGATCTCGTTTACCTCTATTGAAAGGATTTTTTCGAGCGCGTATTTGTTCTAGAATCGAGTACTGACCGAGAATCAAGAATTTAATGACATCATTGTCGAAAATTTCGGGGATACTTCTCAAAACGCGACTCTCAAATCGGTCATGATGTTGAAATGGATCAATACAACTTGCAGCGTTGTCCCTTGGATCATGAAAGTTGACGACGATGTGTTTATAAACGTGCCCAATTTCGTAAAACTACTCGACGATCCGTCATTTCCCAAAAAGGAAGCTTTGTACGGTGCGTTGAGATCCAAGGAACCGGTTCAACGAGATGCCAACCACGATAGGTATTGATTTGGTTTTTTTCCATAAAAAATTCTTATGATTTTTTTAAATTCTCGAGATGTTTTTTGTTCGAATGTCTTTTTGGTAGATTCGTGCCGAAATATATGTACCCTTATCAGCTGTACCCGGATTATTTGGCTGGAGCTGGGTATCTCATGTCTGTTGATGTAGCTCGAGCACTTTACGATAAATCTTTAAGGACTTCGTATGTTCATTTGGAAGATGTCTTCATTACAGGTAAAACTACCTACAATTATGTTTGTTTCGATTTTTGTTCAAAGTTTTTTACATTTTCGTGTAATATTTTACTGAATATTTTCTAATCTGCTAACAATTTGTATATTTTACAGGACTTTGCGCTGAGTCAGCTAATATCAAGAGATCGTACGATTTCCGATTTTATTATTTAGAAGGGTCTAATCCCAATCATAAGTTCGATTGTTCTGTGCTTTATCAAAAAAGTTTGATCAAACACAGTTCCCATCTGAGTCCACTTCTCATGTTTGAAAATTTTGACGAATATAAGAAATGTTTTTCTTAAGGGCTCGAGGCATTTTTATTGTAATTCTCGGATGGTTCGCAGATATCTCTTGAAGTCTGAAAAAAATTAGGCCATCCTCTAGTCATCATAGCACGAAGGTTTTTGAAAATGAGTATATAGGTAAGAAGAGAATTTTTGATGAAAATTTTCCCTACATCTGTTTATCAAGTTATGAAAAATCTAAAATTCTTTCATAATTAGAGTCGTGCCTTTGTAAGATGTCATGAAAAATTCGAAATTTTTGTAAAATTGTTAAAAATTCCGCCAAGTTAGGCAGCTATTTTTCCTAACCGAAAAAAGTATGGTTTTTGTTTAAATTCATTAATTCAAGAAAAAGGTACGAAATAATCGAATACCTAATTCTGTCTAAATCAGTCATAACATCATTTTTTGACATCATTACGATTATGAAATCAAGTTCTAATTTACCATTTCCTTGAAAGAATTTTTTTCATCTCGTTTCTCATCCCAAGACGTCAGTTGTATTCCAGGGTTCTCTTCTATGAGGTGACGTCTATTTCATTCCTCTTGAATATTTTTCATTTTTTTGCCCCTTTCGTGAACTTGGACAATATACTCATATCACTAAATCGAAGTTTCACATTTTTTATCGTGTTACTAATCTTTTTTATTTATTATTTACCACGTTCACACGTTATTTGTTCATGTTATGTATCAGTACTAATAAAGAGTTATTTTATATGTTTAGTAAACTTGCTCCTGTCAATCAAATTTATTTTATTTTGATTTTGAAATCAGTGGGCAATGGAATGAGAAAACGATCCAATCATGGGACAGTTCTACTGCTGGTCCAGGACATGTGTCATATGTGCAATCACAAAGGACCTCGCGTTTCACTCATTTTTGACTCAAATGTATTCAAAATTGATTACACTTCAGTTTTTAAACATGTTTTTTTCGATAAATTTTCGCTCGAGAAAATTGAGAGCTTCATCAGCTCGTGAAAAATGAGTAATTTTTGGCTCATGAGCATCTTTTCTTGAAAATTTTTCTTTTGCTTTGTTCGGGTTCACTTATTTTACTAATTTTAGCATAATTATGGGTATTTCTCAGAATTTGAAATAGGTGAAGAGTTTTTGAATAACTTTTTTTTGACTAACTTCCTCATTGACATTCTGGTTAATTATATTGGCAAATTTACACAAAATAGATATCGCAAAAGTTATTGAAATTTCATGAATATCGTGTACAATACCAGAAAAATCGTTGAAAATCACGTAAAAGCCGATAATTGATGATTAAAATTGAACAAAATATTCCAAACAGTTCTCAAAATATCGTCATTTTTTTTTTAATACTAGAAACATCGTTAAAAATTAAATGAAGCTTATAAAAAAATCACCAGAATTGAGTGAAATATTTCAAAAATGGCCTAAAACATCATGAAAATGAAACTAGTTCAATTCGAACTTAGTAGATCGTCGAAAGTGATGCAAAAATTGAAAAAAAAAGAATAAAAATGTGTAAAATATCGTGACAATTTTTTTGAAACGTTGGGAATTGTTATATTTTGGTTGAAATTATTGTTAAAAACGGTGTGAAGGTTGCAAATTTTCCTGAAAATTGTTCAGTTCTTAGCAATTCCAACGATTTCTCATTTAAACGAACTTTGATGATAGTTTAACGACTTTTTACTTTATTTTTAATATGTTTGTTTACAATTTTCGTGATTTTTTAAACTACATTGAATCATTTTAACAGCATTTTATGAAAGTTCACGCTATTTTACTGATTTTTTCGATCTAATGTAAAATGTAATTTTTTATTAAGAAAGTTTATAAAAACAATTGATAAAATATACCTATTCACTTGTAAGAATTGTTTAAATTATGAGAAAAATTTGCTGCATTTAACAAAAATCATTAAAAATAATACGCAGAACACGACCATTTCCAACAATTTGTTTATAAACTAAAGTATTTAATTTTTTTTTCAGATAATTTCAAGTATTACCGACTTGGTGAAAGTAGCTTTAGTGGGAACTCTTCAAAAGGAAAACCATCTAAACCGAATCAAGTACAAGGTAGCAAAACTAACGAATCAAAAATGCAATCATTTTCTGCAGGGAAAGATCAAAACGTCAACGCTGAAGGTGTATTCTCATGTCCAAATCATTGCGGTCGTACTTATCGTTACCGATGCAGCGTCAAAGCTCATATAAAATTCGAATGTGGTAAAGAGCCTAAATTCAAATGCGAATATTGCGGTAGACAGTTTTTCTATCCTAGTAACTTTAAGAGACATATTGTAATATCGTGTAAAAAACCATGGACTGAATTCCCTAAGCTAATAACCGATTATTGATTTTGTTTTTAATGAATGTAGGTATAGTTATGCGTAATATAATCGTTAAAACAAGCTTTTTTATTCATGCACCTATACCCGAATATGTGCAATCGCATGCAAGTGCCAGATTTCCAATTATTAATTTGTCCGTCTTGCCTGAAACCTGGAGTAATCATAGGTGTAGGCAATCATTTTCACGATTATTTTATTTTTTTTACAGACGACAGATGGTCTTCGAATTTGTCACACGGACACAGCCGGAATATTTTCCAGTGTCCTAATAATTGCGGTCGTGTTTACAAATATAAATCTGGGATGTTATCTCATCTCAAATTACAATGCGGCCAAGAACCAAAATTCAGTTGCCAATTTTGTGATAAAAAATTTTACTATCGTAGTAATCTAAAGAAGCACGTTTTCGTTACGTGTAAACAAAAAAATCTCGAGGAATTGGTGGATTTTTGAATCGCAACTGACCAATGTTTTACTTTCAGGCTGGCTTCGGAGTCTTGAGGAACCATTTCATTGTACTGGGTATCTTTGTGATATGAAATTTGAAAGTAAAAAGAAGTTGGAGTTTCATATGAAACGCGAGTGTGCTTGGTGGCGATATGCGCAAGAGATAATATTTTAGTTTGTTTAATCTGCACTAAATCAGATTTTCATCGAATTATGGTTTAGGTAATTTTTGTTGTTTTGAAAATATACTTACATTTTGCACGGTATTACGAGAATTGTTTTCCTACTCGATTTACGATTTGTTTTCAAGTTCAGTTCTTTAAGCGCTTTGATGGGTAAACTTTTCAATTTTTTGTGGTCTCGAAATGCAAAAATTATCACACAAATGAACCTACCTACTTGATTATTTTATCCGTATTTACACGAAAACATTTATTTGTTCTTAGGTTCCGGCGAATACTCAACGTTTAGTGTGTTTGGTTCGACCGATGGTAATCGTAGAATATCTAAACGTAGAGTAGGAACTCGAAACTCCCAAAAGCCTACTCCGTTTTGCTGCCCAAATAACTGTGGTCGGTCGTACGCTCACAGACAAAGCTTGAGCTTTCATTTACGTTACGAATGTGGCGTAGAACCTCAATTCGAATGCGAACTTTGTAATAAAAAATTCACCAAACACAGCACTTTAAAGTCTCATCGCGGATTAGTACATAAAATTTTACCTTGATGTTGGTATTTTTTTTTTCAACACCGATAACCGATTTTGTAACAATAAATTATTATTCAGTCTGATACACATGCGTTTTAACTACGTACGAGCTTACATACGTGTTGGTCTGAAATTTGTAATATGATATTTTAGGTTCTGGTAGAAGGAGAAATATTAATTCACAAGCGAACGCGTTCATGTGCCCTAATAATTGTGGTAAAACGTACAAGCATAAAGGAAGTGTTACTTTTCATGTCAAATACGAATGTGGTAAAGAGCCTCAGTTCGTTTGTACGATTTGCGAACGAAAATTTACGCAGCCTGGATCATTGAAAAGTCACTTAGGAGTCGTTCATAAAGTTATATCGAAATGAAAATAGTCAAATGTGCTAATTATAATATTTTTTGTGTTTTTTAAATTTGTTTCTTTCCTACCGTTTGTTTATCTTTAGTTACTTTCAGTATTTTTTTCTACCTCTAGATTATAAAAAATTGATATTTTTGATGTATAAATTTAATGTTTGATCAAAATAAATTTTTTTGATATAAAAATATGATTTTTTAAAAAGAATTAACAGAAGTTTTACGGTTGGAGTGTTATGAAAATAGTTGGAAAAAATGTATGAATTATCAAATGGTTTTGAAGGTTCAAAAAAATGAATGAAAATAAATGTACTCCATGAAATGAAACACCCGAACGCTTATTTTTTCAATTTTATCAATTCACATTTACTATTTTCTTTGCAATTTCCAGGATGGTCCTCGCAATCTACGCCCACGTCCCCGAATAATGATACAAGACGCAGATCCAAAGGCAGTTTTAGCGAGCTGACTTACCCATGTCCCAATAATTGTGGTAAATTTTATCAGAAAAAAGGCAGTGCTAATCTCCACGCGAAATACGAATGTGGTAAAGATCCGCAGTTCCAGTGTACTTGCTGTGGAAAAAAATTTTAAAGACCTGATTCATTAAAGACTCACATGGGAATTGTGCATAAAGTTGTTGTTTAGGCAGAAAGAAATGAGGTGACCCATTTTTTTGAGAAAAATTTGGGTAATAATAGTTTTACTTATTTGTTTTTTAAAATAGAGGGACTTTTCCAATACTTTTTTTTATTCGATTCATTATACTCAATTTTTTAATGTACTTAGGATTTTTCATTGGTATCACATGAGATATCAAAAAAGTGGTGATTTATATTTTTTTTAATAAAGATGTTTCGGTTTCTTTTTCATTTTCATTTTTATATTTTTACGAAAGTATCGACCTATCGATCTTGAAAATGCATTCAGCTTGTACCATTTAAAAATGCAAAATAACATTTTTCGTATCTGAAGTAAAAATAGCACATTTTTTTGATTTTTATTGGTGTAGGGATATCATTTAAATATTTGTATCTGATGTAATAATTTTTCGCACTTGTTCTCATTTTTTTGAGCTCATTTTTATTTTGTATTTTTTCTTTTTTTCAGAACGTCGTACTCTGCTGATAATATAGGTAAACAATTTTTCTTTGAAACAGTTTTGTAGAACTTTTCAAGTTCTACATAATGAGTTATTTTTTTGTTTTGTCCAACTGCAAAATTGAAGGAGTTACATTGATTTCAAAATTTGCAGGCCTTATAACTTCTCCAGTTTTCAAATTGAACAAAATTTTGTAAGAGTTATTTTTTGTAGAGCTTTTTCAGCTCTACAATATGAGCTAATAAGTTTTGGCTGAACTTGAAAATTGAAAACATTAGAGACCATTTAGAAAATTTATTGTAAAGAAAAAATTACATTTTGAAAAATTATGCTTTTTTCATCTTTAAAGTACTCGTAGTTGTAACTCTTTCAATTTTAAAGTTTGGCAAAACAATAATAGCTTATTTTATTGAGCTGAAAAAGCTCTACAAAAAACGAATCTCACAAAATTTTGTGTAACTTGAAAATTGAAAGAGTTATAAAGCCTACAAATTTTCAAATCATTGTAGCTCCTTCAGTTTTAGAGTTAGGTAAAATACGAATATAACTCATTTTGTAAAGCTAAAAAAGCTTTTCAAAATGGTTTCAAATAAAATTTGCCTATCTATATTATCATCGGAGTTACGATATTCTGAAAAAAATTATTATGACTAGTGCATAACTAGCCCCTTCAAATGTCGGTGTTGGCAACATGCATACATCTATATGGTTTGGTAGCTGCATCGCTAGTTTGAAGGCGGTGCACTCCTACTGGAACACCCTGTGCATTTCAGTCACTAAATTTAAATCATTCATGTACACGTTCGTTATTATAATTATTTTCTTGCTCTGCTAAATGAAACATTCCAACATTAATTTGACAATTTCATCACTCCGAGTTTATTTTTCGTCCTAATTTTCAGGATGGTACTCACAATCTTCACTCATATCCTCGCGTAACGACACAAGACGCAGATCCAAAGGCAGTGTTAGTGAGCTCACTTACCCATGTCCCAATAATTGTGGTAAATTTTATCAGAAAAAAGGCAGCGCCAATCTCCACGCGAAGTACGAATGTGGCAAAGATCCCCAGTTCGAATGTACCCGATGTCAAAAAAGATTCAAAAGGCCTGATTCATTAAAGACTCATCTGGTGGTCGTACATAAGATTGTACATTAAATGAACAGAAAAGATGCAGACAGTTGCAAAAATACCCAGAAGAAGGTTGGGTTTTAGTTGTGATTTTAACGGACGTTTACATGTTCGAGTATTTTATCCATTTCATTAGAATTAATATTTTTTTATTATCTATTTTTTGTATTAAAAATCTATTCTCATTATTTTCGTAATGTTTTAATCATTTTTTCGAGGGTGATCCGTATTTGTATCAATTTTTGTAATTCCACTAAAATCCTCATCAAGTCATCAAAAGTAAAAAAAATAAGCTTTATATACGTGAAAAACTATACAATACGGTTCAATTTTTAACATGGATGTTTTAGGCCTGAAACCACAACCACGAAGAGAAAATGAATTTCGACGTCGTCGAGGCCGACCTCGTAAATTGGTCATCACGGATGCTATTAGTCTACAACCACAGCCACAACAACAACAACAACAGCAACAACCAGAAAATGGATCCCGTCGGAGAGGTCGACCACGCAAACTGGTCATCATGGATGCTTTTAGTCTGCAACCACAACCACAACGAGAAAATGATTCCCTTTGTGGAGGCGTACCTTGCAAATCGATGCCTATGAAAAAACTAGGCCGACCTGTCGGAATTAAAAGTCGAAGGCGAAAGCGCTTCTTTTGGTAAATGATCAGTGTCATGTCGCCTCCAACCACCAGTCAAGAAAAATATCATCTGCTATTTTCGTGGTTTTTTAACTATTTTTATTTTATACCTAAATAATAAGTATATGTGCTTGCGTGGTAAAGTTGAAATATCTCACATATCCAACAATTTGAATTTTTTTTATTGATTTCAATAGTGTTTTGAAGAATTTAAAGATGTTTTTGATTTTTTTTCGATAATAGGTAAGGTGTAGTGGGGTAATTGCAAAACAAAAATCGTATAATTCGACT
>FIZU01000988.1:0-12300 GCA_900064475.1 Pseudococcus longispinus
CTTTTTAAACAGCTTTTTATTGACTTTTTATTGGATTTTTCAGCTTTTAATCTGCTTTTACCCCAACTTTCTATCGGTATTTGGCCTTTTTATCCACTTTTTCGATCTTTTTTTTCCGCTTTTTATCGGCTTTTACCGACTTTTTATCGGGTTTTTTCAGTTTTTTTTCGGCGTTTTATCGTTTTTTTTTTCAGGTTAAAGCTGAAAAAAAACTGAAAATAAGCCGAAAAAAAGCCGATAGCCAGCCAAAAGATAATACGCAAAGCTGATAGCCGAAAGCCGTTATTTAAAATCTCATAAGTCGAAAGCCGAAAGCCGAAGCCGATTCGTTCGGCTTGACAACCCTGGATGGAAAGTGAAAACGAAGTGCTCTTAATTTTTTTCAAAAAATTCCAAAAATCACCCTTGATATTATCTATACTATCCTTGTAAGTTTGAAAAAATTCGGTTGAAAACTGCAAAAATGGAAATTTTTAGCGAAGATCCACATTCAACCCCCCCAAGGGGTTAGGGTTGAAATATCGAGCTGGAAATATTGTCACGAGGGTTTTAGACCATAAGGACCAACTTCCACTGAAAAATTTAAAATTCGGTGCTCATGGCCAAATCACACCTATAAACCCGGCTACGCTCTTTCCTCATATTGTCTTCGAGGATCAAAAAAAGCAGTACGTAACTAGATTCTCGCAGAAATAACGACAATTAATTCGCACTCATTACATACTTTCGAGCATTTCCTCCATTACCTTCATTTCTCCGTCTTTTAAACGTCAAAAGGTAAGTAAAAGTACATTATTGGAAACGAAATTTGACGAGAGACAGAGAGAATACAAGACGACGACGACACGATAAAAAACCCCTCAAGAGAAACGAAGCAGAGAACCATCGGTATGGCATGGCAGCGTCTCACGACACAAAAACACGAGTACAGTAAAAGACGCGGTTGAAAAATTAGTCTCTATTGAAAACGACGTCTGCGTCGCGTCGGCTTCCTCGAATACAAATTAATTAACTTCTTATACACTTACTTACAGTATATATAGCATCGCACTACGCTGCGTATATCGACTACGCCACCCCCCTCTCCCCAGCACCATATCGAAGCATAAATGGAATTTCGAACTAAAAGCACGGTCATTCGTCTTGACGAGGCTAATGGAATCATCAATACACAAAACGAGCCAGTGCAAGAGGATCGACGTTGACGGTGGCCTTTACAAAAGGGGGCTCTGCGAAAGACGAAAAAAAAAGAACCCGGAGGGGAGAACGTCATCGTTTTCGTTATAGACGAAGGAAGAATTAGACGAGGCAACTGTACGACGGAGTGAAATCATTATAAGGAAACAGCCTCGTATTTCCTCCTTGCTGCCTGTGGAGGGATGGGGAAATGGGGGACTTTCTCGGGATAAAAAATCTGCTACTCTTTTTCGATATATGGCGAGAGCCGAAGAAACGTGGGATGGTCGGGCCGGGGGCGCGAAAGCAGGCGATGAAATATGGAAGGCAGCAATACAATTACAAGAAAGTGGGTGAAACATTGAACATCATTCGGTGATTACTTGAAAAGAACTGTTCAGCTATCAAAGCGTAATCACCCGCTGTTGAACAGTAAATAAATTCCAAGCTGTCAGGAATTCCGGGGCATTGTTTCAACCTGGCATTAAGCCTGCCTGATAGATTACGTAGTTACAATAAACCGACTTGATAAAAACAAGCGATAGAGTGAAATTCCATTTTGCTTATTTTCTCGTCGGTACTTCTTTCTCGGCGGGTATCTTCCGACATTCGTATACGTCTTTTTTGATTATTTTTCATTCGTATTTTCCCAACCCCTTCTTCCACGTACCATTCCATTCTCCCGGTTGTACGATTCGTTTGGCCGGGTTGTGTACTTTGTCTCATTTACTCTTTTTTTTCCCCTTCCTTCCCTACTTCTCTCCATAGCTCTATCGTCTTCGTTCTTCGGTATTATACGTACTTACACGACGAAGACGAAGCTGCGAGAGGGTTTTAGAGTTAATTTTCTCTTCTGGTATCGGATACGCGATCTCGAGTGTCTTGCTTGCAGAAACAAGTTTGGTATTTTTTTCCTCTTTTGCTTGGGTTACGAACGCGAAGTCGATTAGAAATCCCATTGGGGGTTGAAATCTCGACTTACAGACTTACGTATTACGATCGTATAAATCAATCAATCGAAATAGATTCACATTATGGATATTTTTTCACTCCGCTGAGAAACATGAACCTAGCATAGCTCAATTTTTTCGAATTCAATTCATATTATGCATCGTATTATTATAAGGGTATTATTGATTCCGAACGAAAGAGAGGCAAGTATAGATAGCTGTGCGAGAATGTATCATACATTGTATACGTATCTACGACTACGTACAATTGCACATTTGTATACGTATAATGCGCTCGAACGCCTCAAGGGAATGCGAACAATTCGCATCTTCCGAAGAAGCTACTGACCGAGCTCATCTATCGCGAAAACGAATTTACGTTTTGGAAAATAGACGAAGACTCGAAACGTGCGAAGGGAAGAATGCCATTTTCGAAAATCGACGAAATGTGTAACGTATGTACGTGTACAACTGTAGGACGATTTAAATGAGGTCGATGACGTTATTTGGGGATATACGTGGTAATGAGACTTAGCACGATCGGAGATTAATTAACCCACGTACGTGGGTATCGACAAAGGATTAAAATACCGATTCACTATAGATATTGAGCGAGGAAATATATACGAGAAAATGTTGAAAATTAACCCAGAAAGTGTTCCAAGACGAGAAGAAATTCGGGTATGGTTTTGAAGAATTTCACAGGGTACTTGATGGAAGAAATATCTACAAACGTTTTGAAAATTAGTTACACAAATATTCGCCAAAATGACGTCGAATTCAACCAATTTTTTAACAGACCCAAGAGTTCCTAAATATTGATAAAAAATGTATGCCATTAAACAAGTTTTACTCTGGATCAATAATCATTGGATTTAATGATATTTTTGAGGATGTTCAATCGTTCAGAAAATATTTTCCTATCATTTCTCACCCATTTCTGTTTATCTGTGATATTTTCATAACATTTACAATATTTCGAATAATTTCGATAACGATTTGATCAATTTTCGTGATTTTTACGAGACTGGGAAAGACTGTTACCAATGCACCATGACAAAACGTCGTTGAAAAACAGTTCGGCAGGTTGATCACATTGATGGGTCGCCCAATGCCCAAATTCTTTCTACGCTGTTGTTTTTACCAATGCTTACGACAGCACGAAATGACGAATCAATGAAATGTAAATAAAAATTGCCTACGAAAATGTCATTGTAACATTGATACGAACCAAAAGACAAATCGACCAAGCCTAATGAGAACTTATATGTCGGAAGGACGTCCATTGAAAAATGAAGAAAAATATAGGTTACAAAATGAAATCTCGCATTGTTCCATTTCCGACTCATCCGTATAACCTATCATTAATTATACTTTATTTACGTCGCGTTTGTATTTGTATGTTTAAATAAATAAAAAGAATAAATATGGGGAATACGAAGCCAGGGGAGTAAAAATAAACACTGTATTTTTCCACGAGGCGATCGCCCAGTATAATCAACATTACCAACTTTCGATACAATGGTCGACTGAAAATACCAATCAACTGAAATATTGGTCAAAAAAATTGCCATCAACTTCGCACTCGTCATTTAAAATTTTGAAAAAAAACAGAAAATTATGCTCATAAGACGAAATCCATTCAAATGAAATCGAACTCTAGCTCAAACGTACAACGACCTTCCATTTTTCAGCATCCTCGAGGGGAAAAAATTATCCAGAATCAGTCGCTAGCTCGCGTCTTTTATTTTTTATTTTTTTTTGCACCCCTATTTCAACACACCATCGGCGTTAACATATCGCCATAGGGATCGCATTCAACGTATTCAAAACGAAAATATTAATAAAATTGATATTTTGTCATGGATTTATTCCGCCGCAACGTCGAAGCACAAAAACCCAACTTTAGAAGGGATGGAAATGGAAATAATACGAAATAAGAATATTTCGTTTATTTTTGGCAAACGCAACCGATGCTCTCGCACAGGAAAACAGAACGAGCGAAGGAATCAAAACGTCTTCAATAACAAGTCTCATTTATTACGTCAAAAATGCCGAATGAATTTTCCCATCAAAAGTGATAATAAAGCTGTACGAATGGCGACAGCACCAGCAGCGGATTCCTTGCGAAAAACTGAAATAGATTCATCGTTATGCACGAAAATACGAAAGGAAAAGGAAACAAAAAAGGAAAAAAATACGTCAGCAGCATTAAACGTCACGTGATAGTCTGAGCAGTTAGCACGCAAAAAAGCTGAGTATTTTTTTTGAACACGAGTTGACTTGTGATTTTTCTTTTAGTATGAATCAAAAGAAAATTTTTGGGAAAAGGGAATTCAAAAATTTCCCTTGGAGGGCGAGCAGGAGGGGTTTTTAGGAGTGAAAACGCCCCTATTTCTGTACATGAAGGAATAGGGGTATGTTTGGTTTCATTTCCATACAATTCGACCATATTAGTTTCCCAATTGAAAGTAGAGAAATGGCACAATCGTGAAATCTGTTTTACAGAAAATGATCAATTTTTGGAAAAATTGTGGTAAAATAACAATTTTTAAAATTGTGGTAAAATACCAATTTTTGTAAAAATTTTGGTAAAATAACAATTTTTGTAAAAATTGTCGTAAAATAACAATTTTTGTAAAAATTGTGGTAAAATGACAATTTTTGTAAAAATGTCGTAAAATAACAATTCTTTGTTTTGAGCCCTATAGGGGTGACCAATTGGGTCAGAAAACATGTCTTCATTGGAAGTTGAATCTTGTACACCGTTGTACCTATTTGATTAAAAATTCCTAAAAAAATGAAAACATAAAAAAATTGCTCATTTTTTTTTCATATCAATTTGAAAAAGGCGAAATAAATGTCCAAAGAATGATTTCAATGCGTTTTTTACAGTAGTGTTTTTTTTCAAAAATTTCTCCTTCTGGTATGAATCAATTTAAAAATGTCTATTAAAAGGTCAAAAGGTAGATATTTAAGTTAGGTGTTTCCTAGAAAAAAATTTCAGGACCCTGACTGAGGCAACTAGGAAGGGAGATATGGCTACTTAACAAAAGTGTAGTGCTTTTACCCCAACTTACCCCATAAGAAATTTTGACGAAATTTTAATAAATTTGAGGTAAATGTATCATGAATATGTGAAAAAATGGCATAAAATAACTAAAAAATTGTCTAAAAATGGTAGGTACAAATTTCAAAAAAAAAACACGAAAACTTCATAATTTTACATTGGATTGGACCGACTTTTTACAATAATTGATTAGAATTTTCTCCATTTTGAGAAAATTTATCAATTTTTTGCCAAATTTTACTACTTTTTACAAAATTTTGTTGGAATTTTACAAATTTCAAGAAAATTCAACAATTTTACCAATTTTAACAATGTTTTGTTGAAATTTTCATCACTTTTACGCAATTTTTCAATATATGTTTGCTTGTAAACACCTTCATTTTTATACAAATTTTCAGAAAATTTCACGATTTTATGTCCAAGTTGACCGATTTTTACAATATTTTGTTGAAATTTTCTTCATTTTTGGGCAAATTTTGAGAAAATTGAACAAAGTTACGTCCAATTTGACCTATTTTAACAGTATTTTGTTGAAATTTTCATCATTTTTACTCAATTTCCTAAATTCTGCAGGTTTCATAAATTTTTTTGTAATTTACTTCAGTTTTTTCAAATTTTGAAAAAAATGCAATAATTTTACTTCTGATTTGACTAATTTTAACAATATTTTGTCGAAATTTACATAATTTTTACACAAATTTTGAGAAAATTTTTAATTTTCCGTCAAATTGAACAATTTTAACAATAAATTATAGAATTTTCTCAAATTTACTGTAAAAATGATGTAAATGTCGACAAAATATTGTAAAAATCGATCAAATTAGACGAAAAATTGTTGAATATTTCCAAAATTTGTATAAAACTGTGGTAAATTACAAAAAAATTCATGAAAACTACAGAATTTATTAGAAAATTGTGTAAAAATGGTGAAAATTTCAAAAAAAAAAAATGTCAAAATCGATCAAAGTAGACGAAAAATTGTAGAATTCTCTCAAAATTCGTATAAAAATGAAGTAAATTACAAAAAAAAAAAAAAAAACATAAAAACTAGAGAATTTGCTAAGAAATTGCGTGAAAATGACGAAAATTTTAACATTGTTCAAATTGCTCAAATTGGCCGTAAAACTGTTGCATTTTTTCAAAATTTGCATAAAAAAGGAATAAATCACAAAAAAAAATCGTGAAAAGTATAGAATTTACATGGAAATTGCTTGAAAATGATGAAATTTTCAGCAAAACACTACTAAAATTAGTTAAATTGAATGTAAAATTGTTAAAATTTCTCAAAGTTTGTATAAAATGGGTGTTGATTGAAAAAATCATGAAAACTTACACAATTTACTCGAAAATTGCGTGAAAATGGTAAAAATTTCAACAAAACATTATTAAAATTAGTGAAATAGCATTTAAAATTGCTAAATTTTCTTAAAATTATGAAAATCCCAACAAAATATTGTAAAATATCGGTCAAATTGGAAGTAAAATTATGAAATTTTTTCAAAAGTTTGCATAAAAATGGAGTAACTTTTTGAAAAATTAAAAAACTACAGAATTAACTCGGAAACTACGTAATATTATAATGTCTCGTGAATTGTCTAAAAATCAAATTTTGAAACTATCTAAATTTTTCCAAGTTCAAAAGTCAACTAACCCTTGATAAAATTTTTCAGAATCAAAAGTCAGAATTTCTGAAATTTTCCAAATCCAAAAAATCGTTTAAAATCTGAAAAGATTTTCAAGTCCAGAAAATTTTAAATAATTTGACAAGATGTCTAAAAGGCAGAATTATCTCTCAAATTTTGCAAGTCCAAAAGGTCAGTGGAAATCTGAAAATTTTTTCAAATCCAAAAAAATCTGACAAAATGTCTAAAACTCAGCATGACAGAA
Organism: Pseudococcus longispinus; assembly: GCA_900064475.1. NCBI lineage: Eukaryota > Metazoa > Arthropoda > Insecta > Hemiptera > Pseudococcidae > Pseudococcus > Pseudococcus longispinus. The sequence continues at coordinate 7,084 of FIZU01000988.1, forward strand.
TTTCGAGACATTTTTCACACGTTTGGTCATAGCAAAAGCATATGCTATGCTAAAAAATGATCGTTAATTTGGCAAATTTTTTCATCTGGGTATCCCCAAAGAATAAAGTTGCAGTAAAAAATCATAACAGGACAAAAAACTTGAACCAAAAGTTGTACAGTATGAAAAATTTACCAGTTTTCATCCCACAATTTTTTTTTCAATTATGCATTGCTGAGAATTTAATTTTCTCTGAAGATGAAAATGTATGCAAATGCATGAATTTTTAGAAAAATGTATCATTTTCTACACCATTTTTTGATTGCTCTCTTCTCTAAAATTTTCTCTTGGCTCATACCAAAAGAAAAACCACAAGCCTTCGTCTCCAAAAAAATGTATTTTTTCCCTCACACAGCGACGATTTCAATACCATCGTCCCTCCGGCCATCGGTAAGGTGCGAATTACTATTTCCTGCATGCGAAACGACGTTTAAAACCCAACCTAAGCGCGAATATTACGGTATAAAATCCGATTTAATGATCTCGCGCGTTGTGAAAATAAAATGACATAACGTTCGTATTAATGAAAAAATCAATTCCGTTATTATTTGCGTTTCAGGCCGAACGTTTGGTGGGAACCGGCGGGCAAAGGGAACAGTTTATCGGTCGTTTGGCTGCGTATTTATATACAAACAGAAAAAGGATGCCTTCGAAGGTTTCTACGCATCGCGACGCATTACGTATTTCAGTTCGGCTGTTGTTTTATCTTCCTCCCTCCGCCCTTCAAAGTATTAAAATCGAGAACTGCGAGCCTTTTTTTTCATATCTTTCAATTTAAAAACTATTCTACGAGTATGCTGGCATCGCGGTCGTTTCCTGAAGGCGTTTTGTAAACATTGTTATCGCAGACAGCCAACGAAAGAAAACTGATAAGAAGGCCAGAAACATGCTCCAAATTCTACAGACAAAAAAAAAAGCTCGTCATATGTCAACGCTGGGGTCACCTTCTGCATACACAGACCGAGGGCATCTCGTGGCCGAGATTTTTACGAGGGCGTTAATTAATTTGGGTACGTGGCAGCGAAACGGAGAGTGAAGGGAAACGATGATGAAACCGTGCCAGCGGGAAGATTGTTAAGCTTTTTGCGGCGCGACCCTGCACAAGGAGCAAACAGTAGGCCCGGCTTATGTGTAGTACAATTTAATTACACGGTCATATAACGCTTCTAAATGATGGTAATATACAAGGACGATATAAATTTTACGTCTGACTGTGCAGTTCGCTGTTACGAGTGTAAATGATGGTGTTTTTTTTCACCAAAGGTCGGATTTCTGATTTGTGTAATGCTTTATGAAGGCAGCAAAGAGGTTGGATGCAGAGGGAAAGAGTGATTGGCCAGCTGACGTGATCAAAAAGCCTAGAAGCAATAAAATTATTCGATTGTTTATCACGCGATATCAGAACAGAATGGAGGAGGGAGGCAGCAGGGGGGATAATTTAAATAGAATACGTTGTATAATCGCCCTTGGTGACTTAATGAAATGTTTTATCAGTCTGAACGTAGCAAAGGCCAAAATAGTATACGTAAAATTGTACAGTACACACATAATAACTATACAACGTACTCGTAGTTCGCTGCGTATAAAACAAAAGAACTCGTGTGCTGGATAAAAAGGCACCCGGAGGGTTTAATGGAGGGATGAGGGGGGATCAAAAGTTGGCCACAAACTCCGCATTGGAATTTAATTAAAATTTCTCTATTTGGTACTCGTATTACGTACACACAAACGCTGCGTATGGTGTGCTCATTATAATACGTAAGAATATAGCGAATATGGTTAAATGGATATTTCCTATAAAAGCCGATGAATTTCCATACGCTCGAAATGATATTAAAAGATTTAAAACTATTTGTAATACGAGGTGTAGGTACAAAAAAGCACCAAAGGATTGAGAGTCAAGGGATGGGATAGAAAAAAAAGGTGGAGAAAGCTAAATAAATTGATCGGTTAACGGTTTAAAATTATGCTTTTTATTTGCCATACAGCTTCGATATTCAGTCGCTGCGTATATCTAAAGAGTATAATTCGATTAAAACGGCGAGCTCGCTATAAATGGGCTTAATTAAAATCCGCGCCGCGGTTTTATAAATACCTTTATTAACGGGCCCAACAAATTTCACACAGTTTCGAACTCTCGATTGATTTTCGACATTTAGTCGACAGCTAGCTGAATTACGTAGACGTACTTTTGACGTGGCTGATCCCATTGCCAATAAAGTGGTACGTAACTAACTAAATACATATATGAGCTGGTAACGATACGAAAAGAAATACACTTGCGTATACAAGCATAAAGTTGAAGGAGAGTTTCGTTTATGCTCGAATTCCGGTATATAGAAGACGAATTACCCATTCAAAGTATCAGCATTTTTTTCCTGCACCAGCCAGCATTAAGGTAAAAGGAAAAATTCTTAAATAGGGAAAAATTTTTACGAAATTAGTTTAAAAAGTTTTTTTTTCTCAAATAACTAGAGCAAAATGAGAGTATACGGAAATAGCCGGCGAACAAGCGCGAGAAATTCGTAACGACGAAACTTTCCAATGCTCGAGACGTTCCGTTCGTTCGTTGGCAGCGTTATTCAAACATTTTGAGAAAACTTTTGTAAAAACGCCGAGAATGAAGATCAGCCACAAAAACCGAATAAAAGTCGTTAGAAAATATTATAAATAAACTAATTTCGGTACGATGCTGAGGAGAATTTTTTGAGGGTTGTTAAAGGCTATTGAACTTTGATACTTTGATCGCGCAGCTGAGATTCGAATTTACGACGGGTAGTTTTTTATCGACGAGGGATTTGATGTGGGTAAAATATAGTACTGGAGTGTTTATGAAACGGTGAGGGTGAAAAGATAGGGAAATTATTAAAAATTCATACGACAGCCACGTCGAAAAGTTAAGAAGATTTATTTACGTTGGAGAAACGGTTCGAAAATGATCAGATGGAGAACTACGACAATTTTAGGGGCTTTCAAAGATGATAAAATCGAATCAAGAGGACTGGGAAAATTGTTTGATTTTTCATGAAATAGCTATTTTACGGTTTTGCTAGAATTATCAAATACCCACAAGACCTTGAAATTTGACAAAATACGTTAACAGGGTGTCTACTAGAAATTAAAAATCAAGAAGTAAGATTTTCATTAACAGATGAGCCAGCAACGAAATGATTCGAAACACAAACGAAGTCCTAAAAATTGACCCTAGTTTGAAAATTTTAGATAACCCATAATTTAAAATTGAAAGTCACAAATTCATGATTTTGGTAACTAAACAGAATGAAAAATTAGGGGAAAAGATCCAGCCTCTAGAAACGTTTTGTTTTTCATGATTAGATATTTTCCCCACCATTACAACCCAAAAAATTGTTAATGTGTGTCAAACCCATCTAGAAATGAATTTTTGAAAAAAACATCAGTTTTGTCCAGAGGCTGCTGAGAAGCCGCCAGGCTCAAAGCTGGAAAAGTGCAGGCAAAGCATACGAATCAGTGACTGTCCTATATCCATAGTCTGAACCTGTCCAGAGGCTGGACCTTTTCCCCTAATACATATATATTATTTTTTTTAACTACATCGCGTTATTTGATTTGATATCGATATCGTTTATTTTATTTGATCCAACGAGGGCTTGATCCTTAATCCTAGATGAAATGAGAAAATTTTTCGATTCAAATTTTTTCGGTGGATCCGAAAGAGAAAGAGACATACACAAAAACATCCGAAGGTCCTTCAAAAATTCATATCGAAAGCCTAGATTACTTGAACACTCCCTTCTTGAAAGAAAAACTAGGATAGTATTGGAATATTGAACGAACATGACTTTTCAAATTTTTGCTATTCACCAATTTTTTCCATTTTTTTCTAAATCATCGATCTAATTTTACTGTACCATTTTTGAAAAATTCTCCAACGTTTTCCTCCCAAAAAATTCAGCATTTCTTTGCTTCCAAAATTTTACACAGAAAAACTTGATGAAAACCTTACGAAAATTACTCGATCCGAAAAATGTATAAATTATTGAAAATAATCAAATTAAAAAAAATTTTAGTGCATGAAAATCGTTAAAATACCTCGATATTTTTTGAAAAATAACAAAACCAGATACCTAAAAACACGACCGAATTTTTTTTCGACACACCCCATCTTCAAAAAAATTAATCACCAACGCGATAAAAATAATCAAAACATCGTGCAACTCCCTCCCTAACACATCAATCCACCATCCCTCGTTTTTAGGCTCGCTGCACTAATAAATTCCACAATAGCGAATTTTTTTCACGACGAAAATTACAAATACCATTACGGTCGTTTAAATGGGTACAGTAACCGAGCATTTATAATAAAATCTGCGACGAGTCTGTCAAACTATATCGAATTACTACGTGCTCGTCATAGTTGTCGTATTTTTATACCGCACGTATAAATTATTAACCATTTTTTTTCAACCGGTGCGGTATGGTACGTTGCGGTGGTTCGATCAAAAGTTGGTTTTTACGAGGCTTTTGAAACGTGCAAAAAAAAAGGGTTATTTGATAAATATCCAGTTGCCTTGTATAAACCCACCCTTCGTACCATTCGCCTTTATCCTTTTAATCCTATGTTTTTCTACACGAATAATAAAAATCGCTTAATACAGAACAATCTATACATCGAAACCTCTCCCCCTCTAACTTGAATCGCATCCTCATCTGAGTCTCGATCGAAACCCTTATAAAGATGTTTTTTTTAATAAATATCCATTCCCTGGGCATCTTTTCCTGATAGGTAAAATATTGTGGATACTTTGTCAGGGATACGTCAAATACTATACGAGCAAATTAATTATTACCTATTAAAAAATACCTACTCTTTGTTGGTCGCCATTTGAGAACGTTAGCAAATTGCCTGTGTAAAATTCGAGATTTTTTGCGATACAATATACAGGGTGTTCCGGTAGCAATACACAGCCTTCAAACCTGAGATGCAGCTACCCAAACTACACACGTGTATACATGTTTGCCGATCCCAGAATTTGAAGGGGTATATTTATGCATTAGTCGTGGCAGAAGTTTCAAAACGTCGTAACTCCGTTGATAAAATAGATAGGGAAATTTTTTCCAAAACTTTCTTATAGAACTTTTCAAGCTCTACAAAATGAGTTATATTCATGTTTTGCCTAACTCTAAAATTGAAGGAGC
>FIZU01001004.1:0-11970 GCA_900064475.1 Pseudococcus longispinus
AATGTCCCTCATGATGTAAAAACTCACTACCGAAATTTTTGCCCCCCCCCCCCACCCTCATCCATTCCCGAATTATCACCTTCTAAATATCGAAACTTCAAAACGCGATATCTTTGGAAGGGGGGTGAAAAATTCTGAAATTTTCACAGACTGTGAGCACTATGTGGGTAAACTCGTAAATTTAAAAAAAAAATTGGTCGAAATTTTCTCAATTTTTTAGCACTTTGTAATTAAAAAAAAATCACCAAAAAATTTGGGGGGGGGAGTGACCTTGCTGAATTTTTTTGAAAATTTTGTAATACCCTTAGGTATCACATATATTTTTTTCGAGGACCAAAAACTATGGCAACATTGTTAAAAAAATTCAAAACTGCAAATAAAAAGTTCTTGGATGGTCTTTTTTATACTTGAAGGGGAAAAAAATTTTAATTATTTTTGGGACCCAACCCTATAGTTTGGTGCCTTTCCGTGAGAAAATGACCCAAAACAATTTTAGCCCGGATGACGCATATTAACCCGTCCCTCAGCGACCATTTTGAAAATTGAACACAACAAGCCCGAAATCAACGTTATTCCACTATGGCCCGTGGGAAATACTGAGCTCGCGCTCTTTAGGTTCAATTTTCAAAGCGTCGCTGAGGGACGGGTTAATATACATCCATCGGGCTAAAAAAATGTTTGGGTCATTTTCTCATGGAAAGACACCAAACTATAGGGGTTGAGTCCTAAAAATAATTAAAAATTTTTTCCCTTTCAAGTATAAAAAAGACCATCCAAGAACTTTTTTTTGCAGTTTTGAATTTTTTTAACAATGTTGCCACAGTTTTTAGTCCTCGAAAAAAATATATGTGATACCTAAGGGTATTACATAATTTTGAAAAAAATTCAGCAATTGCCACCCCCTCCCCTCCAATTTTTAAAAAATTTCAGTGTCAAAAAATTGAGAAAATGTTGACCATTTTTTTGAAAAGTTTCCTCAAGTGTACCCACATAGTACTCACAAAGTGTAAAAATTTCAGAATTTTTCACCCACCTCTTCCAAAGATATCGCGTATTGAAGTTTAGATATTTAGGGGGTGATAATTTGGGAAGGGTTAAAAATTTCGGTGGAGAGTTTTTACATCAGGGATACCTAACATTTAGGACCACTTTCGAGGAAGCTTGGGTCAACGGCCGATTTCACTATTTCACCAGGGAAGTCCTTTTCCTCAAATTATTTCAGTCATTAAGAGGGGTAAAGAGACAGACCCCCTTGGCCTAACATAAAACATGCATCTCATGCAACTGACAACATGCAAAACATCGGTGGTAAAAAAAAATGAAAAACGAAAGGTAACATTTAAAAACGAAAACGAAAATCAGCTGGTTAAAGGAAGTAAAGAGAATAGCCGGATAATGGTGAATCGGCCACCGGCTGGAATTTTTGAACTATCTAGTGGAAGTTGGTCCTTAGGGTCTGAAAACTCGCTCGTAAAAATTTTAGCTCCCTACTTCACCCCTAGCACCTAACATCGTTCTTAATATGCCCAAAATACCGATTCTTGTTATAAATTTCTGTATTCTGCATTTCTCAACCAAATTTTCTCAAACTTGGAGCGATTATGGACCATGCCGAAGGTAGCCCCTGGAAATTTTTTCAATTTTTTTCGAATCTTTCTTCGTAGGTACTGAAATCCGAGTTATATATAGCACTAGCAGAAAGCCCGTACGAGATAATTTAACATCGGATTTGAAATATTTTGTTGTGATGAGAAATGCGTCACAAAATTTTGATACCCCGCATGACCTTTTGGACTTGTAAATTCCACCACGCTGACTTTTAGACATTTTGTCAGACTTTTTTAGACTTGGAAAAATTTTAAGATTTCTACTTAGTTTTTTGGCGTTGGAAAATTTCAAAATTGTTAGACAAACACTTAAGACTCTTTGGACTTTCAAAATTTTAGAAATAATTCTGACTTTTATACATTTTTTCAGACATAATTCTTGAACTTGGAAAATTCTAAAATAACGCCCACTTTTAGACATTTTGATAAACTTTTTTGGACTTGGGAAAATTTTATAAATAGTGCTGACTTTTAGACATTTTGTCAGACAAACAATTTAAACTTTTTAAACTTGGCAAATTCATCACGATGACTTTAAAATATTTTGTCAAATTTTTTTGGGCTTAAAGATTTTTTTAAATTTGAAAAATTGATTTTCAGACATTTTGTCAGACTTTTTTGGATTTTGAAAAATTTTAAGAACTCAGATTAATTTTTGGACTTGGAAAATTTCAACTTTATGGACTTGAAAATTTTCAAGAAAGTTCAAATCAGACATAAAATTCAATGAGCGAAAGTATATCCTTTGTTTTTTAGTTTCATGGGTAGTGTGAAAATAGCGGGGAATTTTTTTGTTTCAAAACTACGTAGAGGTCTTTTTGAGGTCTCTTTTGGAGAACATATCAAGAGGCGAGGTTCGGGGAATTCACTTTTCGCTTTGTCCGGGATTAATCAGGAAAACGAAGGAAATATTTTAAAATCAAAAAATTTTCGGTCATCTAAAATAGCTCTTTTTTCCTTTATTTAATTTCACTGAGCTAATCTAAAGCAAAAGATTATGTATTCCAAGTTCGTAAAAATGACAGAATTACACGATGAATAGTGAAAATTACAGGAAATTTAGGCATAATATGGATTATTATCGACGATTTTTTGTTTCATTGAAGTTTGAATCAATTAAAATTAAATTATGAACAACAAATTAGGCAAATACTTTACCTGAAATATGCTAAAATGAATATAGACAGGAGCAATGCAACTAATGATAATGAATATCCAGACATGTACACCCAATTGATGGTTTTCCTCCACTGCAAAAAAAAAACCAACAACCATTTAAGTAAATAATTAAATTTTTAAAAGTGACGTTTTCTCATTTAAAACAATTCAAATGAAATCCTTAAATTATAATTTGTACGAGAAAAATTACTTCATCTAATATTTTCTCATCATTACGGCTTTCACATCGAAAGAAAAAAAATGTGTAACTACATTATACACGTCTTCGATAAACCAAGTTAAATAATTCCGCCAAGAAAACCATAAATCGCCAAATTTCCCTTACGTCAAGCTCTCGAACACGTCATAGCTGCGGTAATGAATTTGACCGCAAATCTAATACAGGAAGTCGGTACAGCCGAAACATAATTAAAGATTCTTATCGAACTAGATTCGTCTCTCTTCTGCATTCGACAATTTTCCATTTGATGAAAAATTTTCAAACCGGAGTCTAAAAAGTTTCACGAGTTGAGAAAACTTCTCTCCCTCTCATTTAATTTATAGTCCGATTTACTTTTATAGACACAACAAGAGTTTTTCTTCAACCCCGTCGTATCCTAGCTCGCGATAAATCTTCAATCTGTTAAATACGTCGCGTAAAATGATAACTAAATTTAAAATCGTCGTTGGGACGAACTGTTAAAAAAATAAAAGGATTTACCAGAGAGCTAACACCGTTAGGATTAAAAAAAAAAAAAAAAAACGGAATGCAAATTACAAAGTGTTATTACGATTTAAAAAAATACACGTATAACAAGCAAGATCATTTCGCTTGACATAATTTTAACTAGGTGGTTTGCAAAGGTCCTATGATGGAAATTATGTCATGTTGCTTTGTGGTATTGGAGAATGACAGGTAGTAACTGCACGGTTTTCTATATCATAATATAGGTACCTATAGTCGTAGATGCTATTATACCCACATAATATACAATATAGGCACATAGTTGCCTGGATAGATGTTATACATACTTATTTTATTCTTTATATTTTTATATTGCTAGGTAGTACTTTTTCCTAAAAATTAGGAGTTTCTAATTTACGAGTTTTCATATATTTGCTCGTGACTAAAAAGAAATACAAAAAGTTTTCTGCCTTTTGTACATGCTATAAACGCTTTGGGGGCTTTGTTTCATAGTATATCGAAAATGAATTCCGTACCGAAAGAAATTTTCTAATAACTTCATGCTCTGGAGAATTTGACGGTAAATTAAATTTATTTTCGTTAATATTATAAATATATCAAATTTTTACTTTTCGTCCAAACTCTTCTCGTCATTATTAAATTCGTATCCAATTTTTGTTTCCTCAAACAAACTAGGTAACTGTCCTGGATACCTAACCTACATCAGAATATGTAAGTTGAACGTTTCGTTGAAAAATAAAATATTATAGATATTTCGGAAAAATTGTAAATATTTCAACTTTTTGCTGAAATTTAATAAAAATTGAATTTTTTGAATTTTTTTTTTTTGATATTGAGATCTTTTTTTAAGAGATTTATTCGAGGAGAAATTAATTTAAGAAAATTGCATGGAAAGTTTTATTTAGGAAAACTTTTTCGTGGGAAATTTCTTTTAAAACTTTTTTCCTATGAATTTTGTTAAAGAGAAAATCTTTTTAAAAACCTCTAAAAAATGACTTTACAAAAATTTGCTACTCTCTAAAAAAAATTCTAAGGAAAAACTCCCGAGAGCTTTCATATGAAAAGAGACAACTTGGTTAGAAAAGTAAAATGCCAGTCAATACCAAAATTTAAGTGTAGATCAAAAATAACGATTTTTACTTTTCAATGGAATAATAAATAGACTTTATTACATTAAAAATTGAAATATTAATTCAATGATTCAAAAAATGTTTGATGATAAGTATTTTAACCAAAAATACATCCATGATTCAAAATTTTTACCTCGTAGGAAAAAATAATTGTTCAATTTTCGAAAAATATTTTTTGCATTAAAATCATATCCATTATTGCTTCAAATTTAATTAAAAATGTTACTTTTTCACTCCCTCTTTCTTTTGTCGTTTCAAAAAAATCCTCAATGAAGTACTATCTCCATTAGGGCACGATAGGCTCGTTCGTAAGAAACTTCCTATATAATGGAAAAAAATGAATTATTCATAAAATTAATAATATTAATTTCCATCGAGAAACACGAAACCAAATTCTTAAATACAAAATATACATCCGAATGAATCTCTTATTTACACTCAATAGGTACCTCAGCTTAAAACTTCAATTCGCTCGACTGGCTGAAAAGATGAATTTCAACAAAACATCCCATTCAAAGGCGTTACAAAATGAAACTCGCTTTTAAACGGTGACACCCGAGTGAAAATTTCGTTAAAACGACAATCGCCGGTTTTAGGCATAGCAGACGACTCGAGACGCGAAAATCAAAAATTAACACTTGTATTTGGGTAATTAAGCCTGAAAACGTCGTCTTTTAAATTTCAATTAGCGCCGTATGTTTTTTATTACGGTTTTAAAATTGAAACTTGCACGGAGTATTATTTAAATTTTAAACCGAATATACATAAGTAGACATAAAAGTGGTAATTGAATCATATGTTCGACTCATTAATTTCGCAGATTAATGTATCATGAAAGCTGAAAGCTTTTTCCGTTCTCATCTATATTTATGAAGCGTGGTTTCATTCAAAAAATAACATAATGCGAAAAGAATTATCGCCGGAGGCTTTGCAAGGATTTTGAAAAAAAAAATTTCCTAAAACGTAAAAATATCCGAGAAAAAATGTGTTTAAATTGAAATAAATGACAGTTGACCGAACTTATCTGCGCATACCAATCCCAGCGGTTACGCTGCTGTACGACTAATTGAATACTTCAAAGCTCCGTGTCATTTATGAATTAAACACGTGAACATATTGAACGCCATATAACAAAAACAACGTTTCGTTGCGCCTAGCCCTCAGGATAATTAGATTAGCAAACATAAACAAATGCCTTCGTACACCTGAGGACCTGAGGAACGTTATTTTACCAGTACATCCTTCTAACCGATGGGTATTTTTCTTCGGTGAGATTTTACCAGTATATTGATATCATTATTCCAAACAGCTTATTTCATTTATTTTCTGTAGAAGTGATCTAACAAGTTTACTTGCTCGATTAAAAAATAAGCGAGTGCCTAAGTTATAAATACAAAAATTTATTTTTTTGTTGACATTTTCTGACTATGCAGACTGTTTCGTGATATGAAATCACCTAAAAATACCGGAGAACAATTTTGAAATACAAATAACGAGCTACCTACTCTTTTTATTAGATCATGATGATGATGAGATATTTGCATAATCAACACAAAGAAAGACAGTAAAAGTTCTAGATTATGCTTTTAAATACCTTTATTCTTCTTAATTAACGTTGGTCAGGTTTTTATAGCAACATGAATTAGACATTTGGAACTTACACAGGCTAAGTACATGAAAGAGGAAATGGAAGTACTCGTAATAACAATACTTCATGTTTCCCCTCCCCTTTCAACCACATTTTGAATCACATGTTACATAGGTACTTTTGACTTTATATTTACTGTTATTATTCAACATGAGACACCTTGAATTGGGCCACACTGAACGGAGGGGCAGAGAGTAAATACTGCTCACTGCTCCCTCCCATGACAAAACTGCTTTATAGTTGGAGAGGTCACATTCGAGTTGAAGAAATTGCGAAACTAACAAGTTTTGTACAGAAGTTGCAGGCAAAAAGCTATAACAGGCTAAGCATGCTGATTTGACCCCGGATCCAAATTTTCAATTTTTTTGTGGGACTAAGCACTTGGAAAGGATTGTTTTTATTATACACACAGAAGAGGAGCAAACCTTTTTTTTTAAAATGAGCTTTCATCAACAGTTGAAAATTTATTTTGGAATTTGCAGTTAAAATCGAAGTACATTTTTTCACTAGTACCAAAAAAAGTATGAGAACAAATTCACAGCATTTTTCCGACATCGGTATTGCATGTATGACAATATGCTTTCTTGTGAAATGAACTATACATCATGAATTTTGACCATCGTGAAAGATTTTTAAGTTTACAACAAAAGCGATTTCAGAATATGCAGGTTAAGGAGTGTGAAAACAGAAGGCGGATGGAGGCGCAATTTTTATAGCACAAAAACGGTATATGATAAAACAACGCCATTTTTCCTTCATGGGTGTTCTTGTATCAGAGTATTCCTTTATGTGTGAAGAACTATGTGGCAAGGTTCCCGCGGATCCAGGCAAAAAAGGATCCGGATTACGGATCACGAATCATACCATATTTTCCAGCAGATCACGGATCATCAATTTTCCACGGATCACGGACCCTTTAAAATTTTCTTGTTTTTTTTTCATAAGAAAATTACTGTAAAGTGTGATTATCACGTCTCATGGCTGATGCTGATGGCTTCAATTATTTTTTTCTCGGCAAAAAGTAATGAATGAATGAAAATGAAGCTGAATATTTATTTTTGGATTTTGAGCTATTGAATTTTAAGTTCAAATTGATTTTTTTTTTTGGATCCGCGAAATACGGATCCCTTTTAAAAGGATCCGGATCACGGATCACGAGTCATCGATTTTCTACGAATCACGGATCACGGATCATTGTATTATGAAGCGTGGACCTGGATCACGAATCACGGATCCACAGAAAAAAGGAGGATCCGCGAGAACTCTGCTATGTGGCACACAGGTTCATAACAATTAAACCATCTTATAACTTGAACAAAACTGATGACGGAATTTACCTGTTTTCCCTCGTAATCAGATGAAATTTCAATTTTCTAATAAGTAATGAATTCACCTTCCCTTTTGTAGTATGAAAATTAAGATTCTATCCACCATCAGTTTAAAACCTGAATATTCCGACATCAGTGCAAATGGGAAAATGAAGTGCTCTCATCCTTTTTTGAGTTCATTCAACATCCATACGTTGCTTCACCAGAAAGCATACTCTGATACATGAAATAGTCATGCAGGAAATTGTGCCTCCATCTGCTTTCTGTTTTCAACCTGCATTTTCTAAAATCACTTTAGATCGGCGATGATCGAGTGCTTCTTTGCCTTTGAGTACCTAGTACAGGTTTGTTATATCGTCAATCAGCCTCAACCCGCGGTGATCGAATACGAGTAAGTGATATATGGTCTATGTGGATCTACGACAAGTTTGAAACATCGTCGATCAGAGTGCTTCTTGGTCTTTGTGCACCTAGTATAGGTTTTTAAAATCATCAATTAGCTCTGATTGGAAATGATCAAGAGGTACTTGGTCAATGTGGACCCAGTACTAATTTGAAACATCACTGATCAGCCTCGATCGATGATGACCAAATAGTACATATTTGATTCGTGTGGTCCTAGTATAGGTTTGAAAAATCGTCGATCAGCCATGATCAGCAGTGATCAAGTGGTGCTTGGTCTATGGGAACCTAGTATTAGTTTGAAACCTCTTCGATCAGTCTCAGTCGGCGACGATTGAGCGTTGCTTAGTCTTTGTGGAACTGCGCTATCTACATAAGAGTCAATGTTTAAAAAAAACGGTGACACACCCCCTAAGCTTCCGCAAGGGAATAAGTCAGAAACGACACCTGATTGGCTAAACTGATTTGTTCATCATTACATATCTATATAAGCAAAGTGAAGTAAAGAGTGGATTATCATCAGCCAGTCAGGGGCGTTCCCTTGTGTATTCCCTTAAACGTGTTCCGAATTTATTTTACACAGGTAGCGCGGTCCACGTTAGTTATTATATGTGGCCCAAGGACTTAGTACAGTTTGATAAAATTGTCGATCAGCCTTGATCGGCAATGATCAAGAGGTACTTTGGTCTATAAGGACTAACAGCCTTGATCAGGGATGACTGAGAGGTAGTTGGTCCATGTGGACCTAGCACAAATTTGTAACATCATTGATTAGCCTCGATCAGCAATGATGGAGTGGTAGTCGATCTGTGCGAATCTAGTACAGGTTTGAAAGATTATTGATCAGCCATGATTGGCGACGATCAAGTAGTTTTTGGTCTATGGTGACCTGGTACTAGTTTGAAACATCTTTTATCAACCTTGATCAGTGATAATCGAGTGCTACATAGTCTTTGTGCACCTAGTACAGGTTTGTAAGATCGTCAATCAGTCTCAACATATTAGTACCATCCTCTTTTGAGGTGGGAGACCGCTCTTGGAATCATTCGACTGGAAATTTTGAGTTCTACAACATTGCTCTGATGTATTGTTTTCGTAGGAGCGATATTGGAGGAAATAGGAAAGCAAAGTGGTATTGGGGGTCTGAGGTCCAGAGCAATTTGTCCCATTTGAGATTCGTATCAGGTGGGTAATTGTTATATGGGGTGGGGGGAGGAAAGAAGGGTTCTGTGGTACACTCAAGCACTGAGAACCAGATCGATAATGTTCTTTGAGCGTTTTCATTCTTTCAGATTCGCAATACAAACCATTCCCAAAGCATACAATGACCCAAATGCAAAACTCCCTCTTTCTGAAGGTTTGTAGCTTCAGCCCTCTTGGGGTTAAGGAAATCATTTAATGTCATTTAATAGGGAATTTGGTGTAGATTACAGTGTATGGACTCATTCTTACTCTAGGGTCACTATTTAAGGAGGTACGACCCAAAAACCTAATTTGGGGGGCTAAGATCCACAATTCTGGGGGAGGCACATCAGGGACGGGTGGGAACACCTCAGATTCATTTTTAGGTCGTCAAAATGGACCAGCATACCAAAATTCAGCTTGCCGCCAAACTTTTTCTTATGACACTTTTTTTTTTGTCTAATTTTACTGGGCTGGGCTAAGGTGGCCATTTTTCTATATGAGAAGAAGGAAGCGTATACGACTCAAGGGCATAAGTGCACTAACAAAAAGCTATTCACTGCTACCATCACCCAGCCCAAATTCGAGATAGCTGAGGAGATAGAGAACGCGTCCCCGCAACCCACCTAAAATTAATTTTAAATTGTGGGCGAGGGGGTGTGCACTAGCGATCGACCCTATTTTGAGCCCCCAAATCGAATTGGGGAGGGGGGTGCGTTCCCCTGGCCCTGCCAAATGGTATTTCTAAATAGCGGAGGAGGGGAGTGTGCACTAACAAAATGCATTAGTATCTTGGTTTTTAATTCAAAATACTTAGCTTTAAAATATTGATTTCAATAATCAATTTGAAAATATTCCTCGTAAATTCTTCTTTTTGAAGTCAAAAACGTTATATTTTTGATAGGATGATGGAATTATTATACCGATCAGAATCAATTGAGCATCAAATTTATATGTGCTTTCCCCTTCTCCAACTGTAATTATCAAACTAATTTTGAAAAAAGTAATAAAAAAGAGAAAAAAAGAACAAAATCACATTATCGACGTCGCGTCGTCAACCTTCGCCGCAATAAAGATACAAATTTTATTCGCGAGTTAAAGAGGACGACTCAAGCGAAGATTTTTCAATTTACTTATTGTAGGTACTCGGATTTTTGAAGAGCTACTTGTAAATGCATGAAATTCGCGACAAATAGACTTCTCGAGAATTATACTATCTGTTTTTCGATTAAGTAAAAATGACGACGAAATAGTAACTTACATCTACCTTTGAAATTCGAAAACTCAACAACGTCGCCGGTTGCGTGTTTATAAAAACTTATCAACTTGTTGGCGGTGTTTAAAATGGCGAACAAATGAAAAATTCTTGACAGCTTCGCGTAGATGATTATATTTTCAAGTAGAATGCAAGCTTCGGAATGAACCGAATACCGAAATAGGGGCAGAAATAACACGTAGGTAGGTGCTATAAAAACTCTAACACTTCAACCTATAATTGTCATATCATTTCGATCAATTTTCATCATGTTCTAATTAGTACTTTCTAGAGTGTATGGTAAAGTTGTGAATCACGAACATATACCACACAGAAGTAGGTAACTAGGTAACTAGGAATAGTTTTTGTGAGTAGACTAACCCTGCATTTATTTTCAGTAATATTTTCAACACCAATAAGCAACCACTTTTTTACCCTTATGTTATCTACTTTGATTAAGAGTATTTGCAAATAGCCCATTTAAATAGTCGATTTCCACTTGGTAGGGTTTTTATAGAGAGGTATCGAATACGAAACTCGGGTTTTAAAATTCACTCCAGAAACGCTCTATTATCGCCTGCGGTAATTAACTTGCTCGAATTCGACTACGGATACCGAAAAATCTATATTTAAATTAATTTGGGCGCGTTTTTGAATTAAATTACCGAACGAAGTCGAAAAACACCAAATTATAGAAGGGAATAATGTTTTGAATAAAAACAATAATGAAATGATCAATAACACCCGATTCTGCTCCATGTATGCCGCGTTAACGTTAGCTAAAGTCAACGTATAAACGAACTGATTATCCTTGGTAGTTTTTGATTAAATTTTATTGTATGTGAATGAGAAAGCGTGATATAAGGGTGATTTTTCACCCGTAGCGTTGGTAATTATTGAATAGAGCTTGTGTGTTGAACCACGTACGTCGGGTATGTATTTTGAGAGCATTAGGTATACGTAAGGAGTGGGAAAGTATTATGTTTGCATTCAATTTTTTTCAGGATAAAAATTCGTAATGAAGATTATTTTTATTTAAAAAATTAGGAGAATTGATGAAGGTGAAAAAAAATGCTTATTGAGATTAAATTAGAAGCTGGAAAATAATTCTTCACATGTATTTTTCCATAAGATTAAAATTTTTAATCGAAAACTCAAATTTCTCTTCAGACATGGTTAGTACATGTGACGAAAAGTAATTTAATTTAAATTTAAAAAAAAATTAAAACTTACCGAATTATGCTGATTGAAAGAAAATTTATATTTCCATTTACTCAAGTCTTTCTAATTAACAAAACTTTGCAAGTCTCAATTTTTTTTGTGATGGGTGAATAATATTCAGATATTCGACCCAAAAAATATTCGAATATAGAATTTTTCAGTGTTGATAATTATTCGCGAGTATTCGAATTATTTTTCTAAATTATTCGGTATTCGAATACTTCAATTTTACGTGAATTTTGTGATTAGCGATCTCAAATAATGAAAAATAGTAAAAGTCAGTGCATATTTTAAGCTATAAACTGGGCGGCACTAGTGCCGCCCAGTGGAGAA
>FIZU01001027.1:0-11815 GCA_900064475.1 Pseudococcus longispinus
TGGGCGAGTTATGACGTTTTAAAAACTTTGAGTCGCCATTTTGTAATGAAGGGTTCGAGGTACAATAATTTTTACCCCCTCAAAATACGTGTTATACATCCATAACTACACCCTAAAAATTTCAAAAATTTCGGAATGGTGGAACATTGTCAAAAAAAATGAAAGCTAACCCCTCGTATCGTGAAATATTACTCATTTCATACTTTAAGAGGGAAAAATTTTGAATTTTTTTCGGGACCCAACCTCCTTGTATGATGTCACTCCATGAGAGGATGATGCAGAAAATTTTTTATCCCGATCGAAGTGTATTAACCCATCCCTCAACGACCACTTTGAAAATTGAACATAATTAGCGCGTGCTCGGACTTTGCCACGCGGTGTGGTGGAGTAATGCTGAGCTCGGGCTCATTGCATTCAATTTTCAAACTGGTCGTTGAGGGGGGACGGGTTAATATACATCGATCGGGATAAAAATTCTTTTCTGGTATTTCAAACAATTTCGACGACATTCTGAGAACTTTTTCGATATTTTGCACGATTTTAATTCCAAATTGACGGCTTCTACTTGATTTTCAACGATTTATCTTGCGTTTCAAGAATTTTTCCAACCAAATACGTCTTCAAACAAGTAAATTATCACGTAACACCTTCAATTTTTGTATCAATAAAATTTCAAGAAACTTGAAATTTAGATAGTGGCAGGACTCAGATGAATTTTTCCTCCTTTTTTTGACTCAAAATACAAAATTTGCTAATTTTTTGAAAAAAGCCAGCACTTAGGTGAATTTTTAGGCTCGAACCGAATTTTATTCGTTAAAAAATGCAATTTTTTCATTTTGGTCGAGTTGTTCCTGTCTGTTCCCTTCGTTTGGTCAGACTTTGACCATGGCTCGAGAAAAAGTTCATACTTGTGTACTTGACTTTTCAGCCAACTTCCATTTAAAAAGAACTAAATTCAATTTCAAATCATCAGTCATTGAAATTTTTACGTTGGTGCCTTCAAAAAGCAAATTTGGCAAATCGGATCTTCAGATTTTATTTTCAAACTTTCTACAATGAATTTCATTTCGATATCAATCCAATTTCAAAACATCCCCTCACTTTCATCCACTTCCCAAACCTCAAGCTAAACTCAACCCGGATCTTTCCTCTGGCTTTCCATTACTCACACCACGACCCCTTCCCCAATTTGAAAATTTCCGCTCACATTGTCAATTTGCGTCGCGTATCCCATAATTAGACCCGGCATCGGGCACTCGTATCGACCGAGGCTTAACATCCTTACACTTGCTTCGATAGACGTAAACGAACCAAGGTACTCTTTCAATTTATACAATAAAAAGGGTTAAACGTATGATCTCGCTAAAAATGACAAGCACGTCTTATCGTCCGAAGTAGCAGAAGAATACCGTACTCGGACCGGAGCAGCGTAGAAAGCATCAAGCCATGTTTGCAGTTTTCCTTCCGAAATTCCCACGAGGCGTTGTAATTCAATCATCCATTAACACGTCTCTCGCGTACCAAATGTATGTGTACCATACCATACCTCGCCAGGGTCCGACTGTTCTTCTACATGTACGTTGCGTAGATTTGGAGTATCTCGAGCTGCCGATGCTGCTGATGTTACCGCGTATTTAGAAACAAATGTCCGTAGGGTGTTTTGGTTGCACGTTAAGTTGACCAAACTTCTATTCTTTCTTTCGTATGTGTAATGTACGTTGGTTGGGATGTGTTTTTATGGTATATCTACACATCGCCGCCGATATATTTGCTGGCCCATCAGCCGCGTATATACGTATGTAGGAGAATGTTTCGGTGTACTGGTACTAATACAATATTCGAGCATAACTCTTTCTTCTTCGTCTTCGGCGTTATTTCTTCTTCGAATTAACAGAGCGTTTTGTTTTCACGGAACGTGTGCGTGTAGATATAATATCGAGAGGTACATACGATACACGAACGAACGTGCGTATCACACGTAAATACCAGTACGTACGCATGGCGAGAAGATATTTTGTTTCTTTTAACTCGATATTTTCTCAAAATGGATGTACGAGAGTGTATACGCGGATACGAAGTCTTTCGTTATCGTATTAGGAAAGCAACTCGAGAGGATACCGAATAAGATCTGCTCAAATGTAGGTAGGCAGTTAGATAGGAGTCTGCAGCTTTCTCTTGATCAAAGTTAAAATCTGATGAAAACACGTAACTCGTATTACGTCATTATGGAAAAAAATCCCATCTCCATTGACATTGCGAGCGATTAGATCACGATGAGAAAGAGGCAGCAAATGTAAAGTCACCAAATTCCACTAAAAAATTCATTCATCAGATTTTCCAAGAGTTGATCTAAGTTCCCAACAACCCCACGAACAGCCCTTCACATTTCTTCTGGGCAGATTCCAACTCAATCTAATCCTCCCTTTATGTTTCTGTTCTGCAGGAAGCCCACGGCGCCGTGCTAGATCGCTGGAACATCTGCAGCCAAGAAGAAGAACCTCTGGTGCTCCAGCAATTCTTGCGTTTCGGCGAGACTCGCGCCATCACGCAACAACTCCTGCTCCACGGTCTTGGCGATCTGCGGCACATACCACGAGTCGAGGCCGACTTCAAGAAAATGGTCGAGAAAAGCATATCGAAAGGACTGACATCCTCGTCGTCCTCCAAACACCACCAGCATCACCACGAAGACGGTCGCTCGTCGTCCAAATCGTCTTCGTCGCAAAACACTCACCACAGCTCTTCGTCAACGTCCTCGTCCACCAACAAAATCCGCAACCATCAATCGTCGCCGCCGTCGAACCTCTCCCCGTCGTTGTTACCGCCGCCTCCGCATCTAGGCAAATTCCCTCCCTTGCTGCCGCCTCCGCCGCCGCATCCTTCATCTCCCCAACACCATCACCAGCAGCAACACCAACAACACCATCGAGACCACAGAGAGCATAGGGAGCACCGGGACCGGGAGCACAGAGAGCAGCGAGACCATCATCATCATCAGCAAAAACACTCCTCTTCGTCGTTGAATTTTGTAAAATTACCTCAAACCGGTCTCACGTGTACGCCGATATCGACGTCGAACGGACCCTCGTCTTCGCCGCCGACCAGTGCTGCCAACACTGCTGCCAACATGTCGCCGCTGAACAAGCTGCAAAACATGCAGCCTTTCGATTTTCGCAAAATCGCCAGCGGCGTGTTCCCGTCGTCGAAACCGTCGATGCCGCCTACCTCCGGATCCGAACGCCGGCGTCCTTCGGAAGCCTCCTCCGATACTAGTCAAACCGGATTGAATTTATGCGTCACTAGTCCGTCGCCTTTATTAGCGCCTCCGCCTTCGTCCGGCTCGCTATCGATACCTCCGTCGATGGCGATGGCGGTCAACTCGACGTACGGTTCGTCCGGCGTGCCTCCCGGTCTGGCCGGATGCAAATCGCCAGCGGCCAGCGATTTCCTCAGCAAGAACAGCAGCGAGTTCGGCTCCGAAGACGGCGACGACGAAGAGGAAAGCTCGCAGAGCGCCCTCAATCTGAGCAAAGATGCAGCCGCCGCCGCAGCAGCTGCAGCGGCCGCAGCTCACGTACGTATGCCGCGTCAACGTCACCCGCACTCGCGAAAAACCTCGACGCCCATCAAGCGTCAATGGGGCTCGTCCAATCTGCCGCTGAACCTGGGCACGCAACTCATCAATCCGCAAACCGGCAAGAAACGCGTCCAGTGCAACGTGTGCTTGAAAACGTTCTGTGATAAAGGCGCCCTGAAGATACACTTCAGCGCCGTGCATCTGCGCGAAATGCACAAATGCACCGTCGAAGGATGCAACATGATGTTCAGCTCGCGTCGCTCGCGCAATCGTCACAGCGCCAATCCAAATCCCAAGCTGCATTCGCCGCACCTACGCCGCAAGATCTCGCCGCACGACGGACGCAGTGCTCAAGCCCATCCCATACTCATACCGCCGCTGCAAGCAGGCCTCAATCCGTTAACCTTTGGCACGTTCCCATTGCTGACACCACCCGACTTGCGGCATTCGCTCAGCGGTCTCGACCTCAAACAGGGATTCGAGTTCGGCAGCATGAAGGACATGAAATTCGAACTGTCGTCCGATAACCAAGACGAGTACATGGACGATGACGACGAAGATGGCATTGTCGTCGATGGAGCAGGCGTCGACGACGACGAAAACGACTCCGAGACCAACAGCGGCGTCGACGGCAAAGCCGAATCTACCAAATCTAAACGTACCAAAATGTCCGAGTCCGATATGGACGAGGATGGCGTCAGCAACACCGATAGCAACGAATCGATCGCCTTATCCGATCATCAACCGGTCAAGGAGGAAAACGACCTGGCGTCAAAAAACGTCCACAAACGTAAAAGCCAGAAACCCACGAGGTGCACGCTGCGAACCGTTCCCAGCGACGACGAGATGCTCTCCGATGAGTACTCCGATGACATGATCTTTGCAGGAGCGAACGCCGCAGCTGCAGCAGCCGTAGCCGCAGCTGCTGCAGCGTCAGCCGCCGCCGCCTTAGTTCCGAAGCTCGAACAAGAAAAAGAATGGGATCTGAGTAAGAGCTCTTTCCCATCATCGACCAAAGTTAAACCGGAATCTGCCGAAACGCGTTCCAATGTCGATACCGAAATGACTTCCAATAACGATAACATCAAAGTCGAAAACGACCTCAAACAGCAATCGGGTGACCACGACGATGAGGAAGAATTCGAACAACGCCTCGACGAAGAAGACGACGCCGAATGTTTGAATCTGAGTCGCAAGAACTCTCGCAAGGAATCCTCTGGATCTGGGATGGTCGTTGTCGATCCAGCACCCTCACAAGAATTCAACGAAATCAAGCAAGAACCATTGACCCAGGAAGATACCCATAAATCGGATCGAGAAGAATCGCCCTTTCGGCAATCGCAGACCGGAGACGATACGTCGATAAAACGTGAATCTCCGGCACCTGATGTCGAATCTGCCCGTGTCAACGATACGTGTTCTCGTCGATCATCCGATTCGTATCCGGCCAAACGCAAATACTGCGATGAGCCGGACAAGAACGAAAACTACGATCGGGAACCTCTCAATTACGCTATGGAAATCGAAGACCCTTCTAGTCCCGGACGATCTCCGAACCACGAATCGTCCGCATCGACCGCCAGCTGCGACTCAGCAGATGAAAACAGCGAGAATCACGTATACGGTCATTTCGAAGACGACACGTTCATCAACTCGATGGACATACCGCTGGATAAAGACAATCCGCGCAAATGCACAGCCTGTGGCAAAGTCTTCCAGAACCATTTCGGCGTCAAGACGCATTTCCAAAACGTGCACCTCAAGTTGATGCACAAATGCGTCATCGAAGGCTGCAACGCCGCATTCCCTTCGAAACGCAGCCGCGATCGTCACAGCAACAACTCCAACCTGCATCGCAAACTGCTCTCCACCACTGATAGCAAAACACCACCATTTCTGTCAGACAGTCCTCCATTCAGCGGTGCCGGATCCAACAACCCCGGCATCCACAACGATTTCCTCTCCAGATTATACGGTGCTGAAAACCCTCTCCATTGCGGAGCCCCTCCACCACCTGTACCGCCACCAACCACCAACGGAGATCTGCTCAGCGCCGCTCACCAATCGCTGATGATACCACCCCTAGGAGCGTTACCATTTCCAGGGCTGAATCCATTCGCAGCTGCAGCCGCCGCAGCAGCAGCTCATCTACCAGTACTCAATGGCAAATCGGCGAATACCGGAGCCGGCGGAGACGCCGACTCGCGCCACAGTCCGTCCAAATCGCCTCGTCTGCTGGTCTACAACATAGAAGAGGATATGCCGACGCCGGACCAAGATAACGTATTCCATTGCAGATTTTGCTCAAAACCGTTCACCGAGACCGCCGTGCTCAAGGATCACTACGAACGTAATCACCTCAACGAGATGTACCGCTGTAAGGTACCCGGCTGCCTGCGAGTCTTTAGCTCGCGTACCAAGCGCAATATCCATAGCGAAAACAGACTAATACACGGTAAAGAAATGATGACAGCGTCATGACCCAACGCTTATTACCTGTTGCCGCCGCAATGGTGGTAATGGTACGTTCCCGTATAATCCTACACATTTGTACAACGTGCTCTGATCGGCCAAATCGCCGATGACGTTCTTATTATAAAATGAAAAGTACTCACTACAGTCATCCTCAGCTTCGACGATAATACTATTAATAAACAGCCCGGAGAAAAATCGAGAAACGTGTAGCTCGTAAATAAATACACTTAATATTAGATACGGTTAACGATACGTACGTCTACGTACGTTTCATATTATATGTGCATTACATTACACATACATACACGTACATGCCACCGATCATATAAACCGTAGTATTCTTTAATTGAAAATCGTTTGTTCGTTTCTAATTTTTTTCTCTCTCTCTCTTCTGTTTCGATTTTATGTTACTACCTGTTTTTTTTCCTCTTCCTCGTTTGTCTTATATCTTTTTCGTTTTTTGTTTTCATCTTTCAAACGCTTAACATACATACCTATATCTATCTGAACCTATAATGAATAGGTCTACTTGGTTCAATGGACATAATAATGTACATTTCGTGTGTCAACTCGTATGCATTTATAAACGTAGGTGCATTTGATGACCTTTTTCTTTTTCAAACCTTTTCATAATCTCCGACTCTCGAAACCTCGACCAATTTCGCCAACTTCGTCACATTAAAACGTTGAATTCACGATGAAAAAATCGCCAAAAATTATCCACATTGCAAACAAATTTCCGACAATTACAGCGAATTTAACAAATTTTAAGTTATTAACGTTCATTCAAAATTTTCATCAGCAATATCCCGATTTTTCAACGATAATTCAAACGAATTTTGAAAAATTACCAAAATATTGGTAAATTGAACGTAATTTTCACATTACAATCAAAGTAAAACATCAGTTATGACCATACTTCGAGAAAATTACCAGTAATTACCGTAATTTCACACAATTACCGGTAATTACGGTAATCTGATCAAATTACCGGTCATTACCATACACTGGGCAGATTACTAAAATTACATCGAATCAGGGAAATTACTGGTAATTACTTCAAACTAGGTAAATTACCGGTAATTACCATAAATTTACCATAATTACCACAATTTCAGTGAAGTACGGTAATTATGGGAATTTTGGCTAAATTCTAGTAGGTAAATACGTCTATCTTAGTCAAATTTGGGTAATTACACTTATTTTGGTAAAACAGGTAATTACGCTAATTTTGGTAAAATACTGATAAATACATTACTTTTGGGAAAAAGACGGCCTTTACACTGAATTTGGTAAAATTTGAGTAATCATGTTAATTTTGGAAAAATACTGGTAATTACGTTATTTTTGGTAAAATTTGGGTAATTACATTGATTTTTGTAAAGTACGGGTTATTATTTTGAATTTGGTAAAATTTGAATAATCATGTCGATTTTGGTGAACTCCTGATAATTACACTAAATTTGGTAAAATTTGAGTAATTATGTTGAATTTGGTAAAATTACGGTAATTACTTTGATTTTGGTAAAATATTGGTAATTACACCGAATTTGGTAAAATTTGAGCAATCACGTTACATTTGGTAAAATATTGGTAAAATTTAGGTAATTACACGAAATTTGGTAAAATTTGGGTAATTACTTTGACTTTGGCAAAATTTGAGTAATTTTGTTGATTTTGGTAAAATACCGGTAATTACACTGAATTTTGTAAAATTTGGGTAATCATGGTAATTTTAGTAAAATACTGGTAATTACATTATTTTTGGTAAAATCTTGGTATTTACACTGAATTTTGTCAATTTTGAGTAATTCTGTTGAATTTGGTAAAATTTGGGTAGTTACTTTGATTTTGGTAAAATTTAGGTAATTTCATAGATTTTTGTAAAATACGGGTAATTACGCTGATTTTGGTAAAATTGGGGTAATTACGTAAAATTTGGTAAAATATTAGTAATTACACTGAATTTGGTAAAATGTGGGTAATTACTTTGATTTTGGTAAAATTTAGGTAATTACACTAAATTTGGTAAAATTTGAGTAGTTTCATTGATTTTTGTAAAATTCCGGTAATTACTCCGATTTTGGCAAAATTTGAGTAATTTTGTTGATTTTTGTAAAATACTGGTAATTACACTGAATTTGGTAAAATGTGGGTAATTACACTGAATTTGGTAAAATATCGGTAATTTCACGGAATTTGGTAAAATTTGAGTAATCACGTTAATTTCGGTAAAATAGCGCATATTTATCATGACTTGGGTAATTAGCCGTATTATTGCGTTAAATTACGACCAATTATCAAAAAAATTCCATCGAAAAATAAGTTATCACAAATACCACCGTATTTAATTACTTGAATTTGAAATTTTATTTTTACCTTTGAGTTGATACTGTTGTTGTAAACATAGCGAGTGAACTATTCGCTATCTGAAATCCCATAGCTTTCGAAATTTGGGATTTGAACTTCATCTGGAACAGAAACATACAATGACCATTTATTAGTTTTGTTATAAAATAATAGGTGACGAGAAAAAACACAAATTCAGCTTGAAAAATTGCAATTTCTGGGCAATTTACGGTTAATTACCATAATATGGTAAATTACCACTAAATTTCAGTATTTTGACATCAACTGCGGTAACCACGAGCACAATTTCGCAGGAATTTTCTGATTTCTGCTCTTTACTCAGGTTTTCATGATTCGATTCGAATTCACTCTGCAATATTAATTCGTAAATTCAACGTTTCAAGGTTCATATCTGCGAAATCGATCCTCTAATACTCATGTCATCTCCCTCCTCACATAATTTTGCGAGTTGCGACAATTTTACATGATCAATAATTAACATATCGTTCACTTGGTTAAATAGTTTTTGTAATTAATATTTTTTCTTCGCGTTTTTTTTTACTTTCCCATTGTTCTTTTTCTCTTTTTTTTTCATGTACATAAATATTTCTAATACGTAAAAATAATCAAAATAATGTTAATCAAAAAAACAAATTGGAATTCCTAGTTGGTTGTATTTTTTGGTTCGTGTAAGGATTTTTTTCTGTTCATTTTACCTATTGTTGTGTTTTATCGTTACGTTACAACGTATAAGTACATATACCTGCTATAATAAACTCGAAAAATAATATATTTACGCGTTTTATTGTCTTAATAATTTTAATATCGTATACGTGTTGTTTTTCTTTATTTTTTTTTTGTTAAATGTGTATAATTATTTTGTAAAAAAAAAAACAAGAATCAAAATCGGTTGAATAACTTTCTTTATTAATTTTACGTGTATGTACTTTCGTTTTTTTTTTCCTTTTTTAGACGTTAGACTGATGTGCATCTTAGATTGGGGTTTACACGTCACACGTGTAATGCTTCGTTGATAGTTTTTTTCTCTTTTACTTTTGAAATTATTCTGTAAGAATGTTGTTATAATTTTTAAAACGTTTACAAAATATGTATTTATTTTTGGCAAACGCGTCGTGTATTCACGCGTAGCTCTACTCTGAAGGGAAAATTTTGATCTCCGAAATTGTACTTAAGCATTTCAATGCGAATTCGATATAATTTTATATACTTACGACCACGTTCAAAAAAATTTTCGTATTTTAGAAGAGAAAAAAAAACCTCTATGTGTTATACGATAAGTATTTTGTTGGCATTTTTTTATTATTTTGTCGCTTTACGCTCTCTCATTTTGTGTCTGTTTAACAGTACCTCTAAAATACTCGTTTTAGTAGCTTGATTAGTTATTGTAAAACGTTTTGTTTTTGTTTTACTATAAATAGGTATAAATAATTACATATTATATTTGATTTTAAGGAAAACTACAACAAAAAAAAATTGGAAAGAAAATCGCCTTTATAAATGTAGGTTTTTTCGTGTATATAATGATACCTCTATCTCTCTTCTTCTCTCTCCCCCTTTTTTTTTAAATAAATGATTTTAAAAATGTATATGTTTATGTAGATGATAGTAAATAGTAAACGTAGTTTTAAATTGAAACGCAGTTACATATTAGTATATAAATATACCTATACGCGTACCTTATGGATTTTATTTCTCTTGCCCTGTTTTACATATTATTTTTCCCCCCAAAATTTTGTTTGTTTATTATTTTGTTTGTATTATAAATTGACTATATATAAATACAAATGCGATTTTAATATATACATATTGTAGGTATGATAATTATTACGCGAGAATGCTATTGTAATTTTTAAGTTATTTTATTTGATGATTACGATTATTTTATAAGATTACTATTTTATTATTTACCTAATTATTATAGCTTAGGTGTTTCAATGAAATGTGATGTTTAATTAGATTGAAAAAAAAAATTAAAAAGAATATATTTGCTGTCTGTTAATATATATATTTTGTTTTTATTTTGCGTGTCTGTGAATACCATACCACTATATAAATCTGTGTAAACGTTTACGCATACCTCTCGCGTCGTTATATGCATTAAGTATAGGTATCAATTTTATACATCGACAAATGATAGGTATCTTGTAATTTTGTTATGAAGAAGGAACGCGCATCAATTACCAAATGCGAAGGTTGAAAAACGTTTCGTTTCGAATCCGTCAAGTGATCAATTCATTACCTATAAACGATAATTTTATCCTTAAATTCGGCTAGGTCGGAATTAACGACACGAAATGCTATATAGTGCCGGAGGCGTTTCATAAAAGTGGTCGGAGAACGTATTATAAATGTGCAGGCATCTCTCGAGCATCCCGCAACCCCCCTTCGCGGGTACAAAAATGGAAAAGTATGAGAAAAGATGCTGGAAAGAGGATTTCTTATTGACATTTTGGATGAATAAATTTATGCCTTTGAAACCATCATCAAATAAATCGAGATGAGGATGATTGGTGTCTGCTAAAATTCAAAAAAATCATTTTCTCGACTTTTTGCAAATATAAGGGAAAATTTTGGAAGAAAAATTACACAGATTGTCGCCTTTCTCAAAAACGATTTTTTCCAATATTTCTAGGTTTCCATCTAAACTAATTCTTCCAATTTGCAACTCCCTTTTCGTAAAGTAGTACATTACTAATGTGTACTAGGGCGAATGGGCATTTCGATTTTATTCAAGATCTGGAGCCGAATGAAATGAGTGGGGTGACACTTTTTTCTACTCCAGAATATCCAAATTTAGAATTCTTTGAGAATTTTTGCCTTCAAATCATTTCATACTTCAGCAGAAAAAATCATTGATTTTTGAAAATGTAGAAAAATAATGTTCGTAAAAACTCGTATATCATTTTATTGAAATAGGTATGTAAATTTATTGAGCCTGAGCGGAGCGAAGAAGCAAATATTTACAGGAAAATGCGTTTAAAAATCAAAATTTCATCATTTTTCCAATATTTCATTCGTCGAGGGGGATTGAGGTACCCTTCCCCCTTCAAATAATTCAACAGTTCTAATTGCTCCAACGAAGAGAAGGCTAAGATTTGAAAAATTTGTAGTTTTTAGGATCAAATGATCAGACTACAAATTGTGAAGTAGGTAAATAAGTAGGTAAGTGAAGAATATTTTTTTTGCTAAGTATACTTACAAATGAACGAAAGATCAGAGCTGCTCTGACAGCTGACGTGAATATGTGTTACTCGTCATTTTTAATTTCGATGGAAATATTCCTAGAATTTTACCTAAGTTGCTTAAGGCCAAAATCGTAAATTTTTTGTAAAAAATACCAGTTTTGGTCAAAATTGTCATTTTTGGTTAAAATTCTCAGTTTTCAGTCAAAAT